>BPLQ01002426.1:0-54753 GCA_021605075.1 Caerostris darwini | reverse complement strand
TGAAAGGAAAGGACGTACAATGGAGGCGGAAAAGTTTTGCATAATTCACTTTTGAGGTACAGAAGCTGAACAATGGGGAAAATTCATACAAGAACAGAACTAAATGTCAAAATTTAAAAAAATTGAATAAGGAGGAATATGAAATGCGAAAAATATAAAAACGTTAGGTAAGAGATTTTAGAGAAAAAAATTAAAAGCAATATGATACAATAAACACTACATAGGAGATTATACAAATCAGAGAGCTGAAGGAATATTCATCAAATCAATTATTATAGAATTTAGAAAATCTTAATAGCTAATAAATAAATCGACGGTAGGAGCAGTTGCTGCAAAATTATGGACAAAGGTAATAAGAAAAAAAAAAAAAAAAAAAAAGGCAGGAGATATTACATAAGAGATAAATATGCTAGGTATATAACTAGAAAATGGTATTCACATAAAAAAATTTTGATTTTGCAATTTGAAGTCTAATAATGAAAGAGAAAACGAATTGTTTCAAATTTAGTGTGCCCTAGAAATATGCTGATGGACCCACTTAAATTATATACATTATAATACAAAATTTCCTTTGATACATACACAAGCATAAATTGTTTTGTAAAACAAATTACTTAAATATGCAAACATAGTACGGTTATGTTACCTTAAATATATACACAAGCAAAGATTATTTTATAAAGTTAATTACTTTACATGATTCACAATAATAAATTATTTTAACAGCGAATTACCTTAATATTCTAACACAGTATATGCAAACACTTAGATTATTTAAAAGTAAAATTACTTAAAATATACATGCAAAAAAATATACATATAGATATACACACACTTAAATCTTTGTGAGAAGCAAAACTATAAGTATATACACATGATGAGTAAACACATGTCAATTGTTTTAGAAAGCAGGATTACTCTGTTTATAAATACATTCACACACGCACAGAGTAAGAAAAATATATATATGTAGAAAAAGGAAGTATGTTACTAAAGATTGTTTAAAAATTGTGTACAAAATATTGTTTGACACTTAGTCCGGGATAAGTAAGATTTGATTTTCACAAATAAAGTTTATCATGCTTCGGATTTTGAGTCGAGACCCTTTGCATTTTAAGATGTTAATCTTCCATTGAATAGTATTCTCTTCGGAAGGTTTCTTCATATGCCATGATAAAGTAAGTGGGCAGGAGGTAGCATAGTGAAGAGGATTACCCACATCTCCACAAGAACAATAGCTTGCGTCCCTCAAATGAAATCGTTGTAGGTAAGAGGGAAATGGACCATGCCCTGTTAAAAACATGGTTTCCTCTCTTGTCCATCCAGCAGAATATGCCTACACTTTTTAATAATTTCATAAATAGGTCGACCCGTTAATCCTTCATCCCACTGTTTTTGCCATTTAGAAAGGAGGTGATTATTTAAAAAACCTTTCAATTCTGAAAGGGGACTTTTTATTTGAATTGGCTGGCCATTTGATATGCCTTGCTTGGCAAGCTCATCAGCGGTTTCATTGCCGAGATGTCCAATATGTGCTTTTATCCATCCCAATTTTATCAGTTTATTGGAGTGGAGATAACACTGAATTTCCTTGCGAGTGGATGTGGTGTAAAAGGATTTAAAATAGCTAGTAGTCCAGAGAGGCTATCAGACCATATTTTTACATGTTTTTTTTGTTGTGGATACATGTCTAATTGCTTCGCGGATGGCTATTAGCTCTGCTTGGAAAACAGAGTTATGAGGGTTCAATTTACCCATCCACTCTGAAATTTTTATCCCATTTTTGAAGGAGCAAAATGCTGCCCCTGTGCCTTCACTCGATTTCGAGCCGTCCGTATAAAAGTCTCAGCATTTGTTGAAAAGAACTGTGTCCGTATGTCAACTTGATTGCAGATATTAAAACTATGGATTGGGTGGAGTGACAATCCTGCAATCTTCTGCTCAAAGTCATCCGCTGTTATTTGAAGAGTTTCCATCTGTAAGTTTTTCCTAGTTCTAGACACAACAGTGAATGCAGCTTCTGCTTGCAATTTTAAGTGAAGAGGGGCGAGACCCGTGATAATCTGAAGAGCAGCTGTTGATGTGGTTCTGTATGCCCCAGTTATATACAGAAGGAAGAGTCTTTGAATAGATTGCAATTTTTTTCAATTCTAGAGGTTGGAAAGAGTGCCCAGACTGCTGCTCCGTGACTTAGCACTCTTTCAGCTATCGTCTTGTATAAGATTCGCCTGAATTCTTGTTTTGTACCCCAGGTGTTACCGGCACTCCTTCGTAACAAACGACTTATATCTGTTGCTCTTTTGCCTTGTTCACTAAGATGTTTCGCCCAATTGAGTTTTTCGTCGATGAAAACACCCAAGTATTTAACGAATTTTTTTCCTTTTGATGGAGTCATTTCCCCATTTGATAACGGGCCCTCTTGACAGCTTTCCTATGACGAGGTAATTCGTTTTCTCTATAGATATAGATAGCTGATGTTTATCTGTCCAAATTTTAAACTTCTGGAGGGATTCGTTTGAAAGTTTTTCTAGTCCCCGTCTAGTTGGACTTTTAATGGCAAATATGAAGTCGTCTGCAAAGGCTTGCAAATGCACTGCTGGAGGCCATTGATAATTGAGTACCTCATCTGCAACAAGATTCCACATTATTGGTCCACTACAAGAACCTTGAGGACAACCTTTAGATTGTTCCCACATTACTGGACCTTCACTTGTTTGAATTGCAACTAATCTTTGGGCTAAGGTGTCCAGAAGAGTTTCTGTAACATCTGAAGGTTGCAGAACTTCCTTCATTCTATTTCGGATTGAATTATATTGAAGGTTATCAAATGCACCCTTAATATCTAAAGAAATGATTACTATGTGTTGTTGTTGTTGTTTAGCATCGTAGACGAAGTCCATTAGAGCTATGAGCGCATCATCGACCGATCTACCTATACGAAATCCATATTGTCTGGAATTCAGCTTATTTAATTCTTGAAGTTTGAAGGATAATCTTTGGGTTAAGAGTTTCTCTAGAACTTTGCCTATAGTGGGGAGAAGAGAAATTGGTCTGTAGGAATTATGATCTGCTTTGTCTTTGCCTTTCTTATGGAAAAGGACCACAACTCCTATTTTAAAGGCGTTTGGGAAAGTATGGAACTGTAAACATTTGTTAAAGAGCTTATGGAAAATATCTGGAAAATAATCATTAATAATGTGAACGACTTGGTTATCTATGCCATCAAATCCAGGAGCCTTCCCTTTTGGTAGCGTTTGTATCACTCTTTTAATTTCTTCTTTAGTAAATGGCGGATCTTTAGCAAAAGAGTAAGTTTCAGGAAGAGAAGAAGGAGATTCTTGGGGACTGAAAGGATATATTTTTTCCAGAAGTTTCTTGGCAATTGCTTTGCTATTCCCACTTCCTGATACATCTATGGCTTTAAAGATTTCAGATGGGGGAAGTATTGACTGTGGTCTTGAAAGGTTTTCCAAAAGGAGTACCTGATTCTGAGCAGAATTTTCTCCAGGCTTGACGTTTTGCGTGGAGAATTTCTTTTTTATAGGTTGCTCTTGTTTTGGAGTAAACCGAAGTATAGTTTTCTTTTTCAACCCCTTCCGATTTTTGCATTCTTCTTCTAAGAGCATTTAATTGCTTTTTTCTTATTTCTAGTTGTGGGTTCCACCAGGTAAGAGGTTTATTTTTACTATTGTTTTGATTCGATATGCTTTAGAGCATGCTTTAACAATGTTTTTTTTTGAAGAATGTGAGTAGCTTCATTTAGTTGACTCCCATTACTAACATTGTTCAACGTGGAAATTAAACTGGAAAAGATGGAGAGAAGGCATTAAAGAAATTTTTATGTCCCCGAACGCAGTTTTAAATCTTTTAAATGTAATAGTTTTCCTTTCAGAATGTATAGTTGTTCTTATGTATTTGTGATCACTGAGAGTTTCTTCCTCTAGAACTTCCCAGTCACATCTAGAGGCCAATTCTGCTGAAGAGACGAGAGTAACATCTGGCCATCCCTTACTATTGCGATGTACAAAAGTTGGCTCTGATTTTCTATTGTTTAATAAATGGAAGTCATTTGCTGCTAGGAACTCCTCCACTAACAAACCTCTAGCGTCTTCTGAATTATAGCCCCAACTTGTGCTGTGTGCATTTAGGTCTGCTCAATTAACAATTTCTCATGTTCAATCGAAGAAGTGAAACTGTTAATCTCATTTAAAGTCGTTTGGAGATTATCGTAAGGTGAACAGTATCCTGAAATTATAGTAAGGGGTTGATTGTTATCAGAAATTTTTATTGCCACTGCACTCCTACCTATCCCCAGCACAATCGGCAATTGAACGTTTGGGAGAGCGACAATGCCTGCTTTTCCATTTTGGGATAACCAACTTTTCCAAGTTCTGGGTATTCCTTCAATTCTATTATTTTTGACATAAGGTTCTTGGACGAGAATTAAATCCGTTTTAAATTTCTGAATAAGTTGATTTAATAAAATGGTAGCTACTTTGGCTTTTCTCAGGTTGATTTGCACAATGTTCAAGTTAATGGAATTTTGATCTTGGAGCGTTCATTGAGGAAAATTAGTAAGTTGATCAGTTGTATTGCCAGGCTCAAGATATGAAGACATTGTTATGTCCAAATTTGGAACTATATTTAGTGTATGTTTAATGGATGTAGGTCTTTAAAAATAGAAAAAAAAATTAAATAAAGAAATTAAATATGTATATATAATAATGATAATAAAAAACAACTGCAAGACTTTTAATAGATTACTGACCTTTTGTATGCTATGATTTCTTTTATGAAGCAAGGGCAGTGTGAATCGCCAGCTGAATGCCTAGGGTCGAAGTTTGTGCTATATTTGATATTAGCATCATGGCAATTTATGCAGTAAAGATCATTCGATTTGCAATTATGTGTGAAATGATTAGATGAGCAAAAAGCGCAGTATGGGCTTTTGTTTGGGCACTGATGTTGTGAATGTCCGAAATTC
The DNA here is from genome assembly GCA_021605075.1 of Caerostris darwini. NCBI lineage: Eukaryota > Metazoa > Arthropoda > Arachnida > Araneae > Araneidae > Caerostris > Caerostris darwini. The sequence goes on along the minus strand of BPLQ01002426.1, from coordinate 49,769 downwards.
TGACAATTGTAACATCTTCGAACATTGTAAAATTCTCTGATGTTATGTATTTGCCAGTTAACAACTAATTTGCCTTCATTTATCAAAGTTTTGAAAGCTGCTGGAGAAGCTTCTATAATGCGATGGTTGCAATCTTCTTTTCTTCCTTTTATTTTGAAGGAAATTTTGAAAGTTAGCTTGTTGAACCCTGTCGCGATTTCTAGGGCGTCCTGGAGTTCAAGATCCGAGAGTTTCTTTGGAATATTGTAAATAATTAATCTGGGTGATCTTCGTTGGGGCTTATGATGCCTAATCTTTTCTTTAAGTAATTCTGAGTTACCTATTGAATTCAAGAGTTTGTCAACGTCTTTTTCCTCTGCGCAATTCACGGCGAGGCCATTGTTACGTAAATTCCTGATTGAATTAATTTTAATTTTTTTCCTTTGAAGGATTAACAGATTTTTTCAACAATTCTCTCAGTGATGTTTCCTTTTCAGTGCATAGTGAATCTGTAGTTGACTGAGAAGGGTACAGTAGTACTGTATGCGAAATCTTGGGTGGACTTTTTAAAGTTTCTGCATACGTGAGGGAAGGATTTGTATCATGAGGAGAATTATCTATGGCAGCAGGGGTATTTGTCGGGAAGTTTTTAACGTGAAGTTCAAGTCTTCTCAATAGTTTATCACCATACGATCTAAGGGCAGAATTTAAAATGAAGCGAGAGCCTGTTTTCTCATTAAGTAGATTTTTAATTTCAGTTATAATTTCTGAAGGTGGTAAATCATTGATGTTTTCCTTTTCCACAGTACGAAAAGCTTGCTCGTGATTTTCACTTCTCAATTTATACATGGTTAAACTCAAAAGTGTACAAATAATGAATAAATAAAAACAGAAAGAAGACAAACGGTTCTCACTACCCTCACAAAATGAATCAGTGGCACTGCTCTATTATGCACTATTTCGGGGAGGGGTGGGGGAACAACAAGAAGGAATGAAGTCCTGCAAAAAGGAAGAACTTCAAAATTGTCAAGAGTGGGGAGAGCGCCTTGAGGAGTGACAGGGGTTAAAGGTCACCTGATTATGGCTTCAAAGACGGGGGTGAGAGAAAGGAAAGACCCCAAAACAGTCTGTCTGATTGCCAAGGTCAAACGAAAAGTAAAAAGGGTGGGATAATATTTCTACTCTGCAATAAAAAAATAAAAGACAAGCGGGTGGAAAGTTAGACAAAATGGCTGACTACTGGAAAAGCGTAGACCAATTCATAGGAGTGAAAAATAGGGCAAAAAATTCGATAAACAAAAATTTTAAATGAAAAACAGCTTCAAAAAATCTAAAGCAACAAAAGAAGAATTAGAATATTTCAAGAGAAAAACAAATAATAAGAAGAATTTACTGAGAAAAAATTGACCAACAAAACAAAAAAAAAAAAAAAAAAAATCTTGTTGAACTGAATTTCTAAAGAAGAGTTGGATAGAAATAAAAAAATAATAATAATAAATACTACGGAATCTGGATAAAAATAATAAAAATCAAAGGAAGATATAGTTAAAAACAGTTGAACAGGAAGAAAAATAGAAAATTTAAAAATCAAAAATAAGATGGGGATGGGAATCCTTAGAAGGCAAGACAATAAAAGATAAACCAAGAAACCAAAAAGCACATTCAAAATTGTAAGAGAAAAAAACATAAATTGTTGTAAAATGATCAAATATAAAAAAGCGAAAAAATTTACACAGGAATAAATTCAGACACAAAACAATGCATAATAAAAAGTATCACTAATCAAATAAAATATATCTTGTGAGGTAAGGCTTACCCTGGTCGTCTTTAACTGTGAATTAAAGACAAAGATCAAAATACGAGGGGAGAAAACGAGGAGCGGAAAAAACACGTCTGTAAAGAAGGAACCGGTCTCCAATATCAACTACTACGAGATTAAATTTCATACATCCTACAATGGTTCTAACGAACAGAAATGGAAGAAACAACATCACTATTTAAGTATCTTCAGCCCGCCAATTAGTGGAATCTCAACATCGGAACTGATCCTTGGAGACTTTAAACTAAACACTCAAATTATAATTTGGGACAGTGCAACGCCAGCGGCACATTGCTGAACAACTAGACTAACCTAAATAGCCGTTCCATCATAGCTCCACTAGAACTTATGTTGTTCTAATAGCATCCTATATAATGGAATAAGTAAAAACTTCAACTCCGGTTCTGCTACATCCATCAATGGTTTACTGAGTGATTACAATTCGATTATCTTAATTTCCTCTACTTCAAAGCCTTTCATCCCCATTTCTGATAATATTTGTATAGTATAGCTGGACAAAAATTGTCCTTTGTGCCATAAAACAAAATCTATCTACAATCTCCCAGTTCCGATGATCCTAACAAATTTCCAATAAACTTCTCCCCGAACAACCCAAAGATTAATGATACTCGCGATATCGATGCTACTCTCAATTGTTTTAACTTTTAAATAGTATAATCTAACTATTCCTCAAATAACACCACAAAACTGTCAACCACCAACTCCCCGTGAAAATAAGAAAATTCATGCAAAAAATAGCATTAGAAAAAGACGACAAGAAATTTGATACCTTCAATATAAAAGCCTCAGCATACTGCAGAACAAAATTAAAAAGAAATCTTCAAACTTAAAAACAACAAATAGATCGAATTCCACATAGGACTTTACCAAAATTTCAACACTTCATATTTATTACATAAACAGATATTTAAAAAAATAGTCGAAATTTCTCCTCTACCAGAAACAAATGGAATGGTTTTTATTCTTCAAGAAAACGACGAAGTTTGTGCTGATAATTTAAATATATCCTTTCAAGATAATATAGAACTTTATGATGAACATCCAAATAGACATATTGGAACACGTAAGATTACATCTTTTTTAAATAATTTCACCTACTAACTTATACCATCTTTAGTTTCTCCCAACGATGTTATGAGTATTCTCTAAAAATTAAATATTAGAAAATCAGCTGGTCCATACTTAATCCCGAACAAAGCTCTTCAATGCTTCCCCAGGCATTAATCTATCATCAAACCTTTTAACAAGTGCATTATAAATTACCTTTTCCTAGATGCTTGGAAGCATGAAACTATAAACATGATTCCAAAATCCCTTCTAAAATCCTAAATTTCCACAAAACTTTCAGTTGGTCAGTATCCTTCTTTCCAGCTCAGCAATTCGGCTTTCGAGCCCATCACTCAACAGTGCCCCAACTCTTTAGAGTAAGGAATTTGTTATAGAAAGGAACAAAAGAATACTAACTGGGGAAGTTTTCCTTAATGTAACAAAATATTTTTTTCAAATTATGGCACGTTGGCCTTGTCTACAAAATGACACAGCTAAAATTTCATATTTAATTTATTCATCTTATCTTCAATTGAAATATATGAGTTCTTAGATGATTCTGTAGCCTTGGTGCAGAATATACCTATCCAGTTTGTATCAAAAATACTTCAAAAGCTTCTAATCTCTATGTAGAATCGTTGTCAATACAGAAAAAAAAGCAAAGCTATCATTTTTATAGAAGATCATATCAGGTCTCTCAACGATGAAATATTTCTCTTCGACAATTCAATCGAGTGGGTCAATGAAGTTAAATAATTTATTAAGTAAATCATCGATAATAAATATATCTTCTGAAATCTTATTAATTATATTAAAAACAAATATTCGAAAAATATTCCTCAATATCTCTTCAAAATAAGAAAATATTATTCCAACAAATGTTCCGAACTATTTTTACTTCGCTGCTTCAATTTGGAACTTAGTTAAAACTAATATATATCACATTCACGTTTTACAGAACAAAATTGAAAAGGAGGGAACATCACGAGAGTTTCCTGTTATATGAGAAATGATGTGGTAGCAGTAGAAGATTACTTTACGAAAATGTCAAGAAACCTCTTCCTTGGCTTATCCAACCATGAAAATGATTTAATTAAATTCCAAACGTTCTTTGTCCACAATGATAGAAGGAAATTCTCATGCACAACTATTAAATGGCCTCACCCTCTAAAACACCCATAAAAATCTAATTCTGTTTTTCGCACTTCTGCAATTGTAGACATCATTTACACAAAGCATCTGGTAAAGTACTACTATGGAACATAGTGAATAACTATCCTTTAAATCTCGTTCAGATTGGAGAGCGTGAGGTACGAGTGGCTTTTGTTAAAGCTTTTCAAACCGATCTGTTGCAGTTTGGATACGCGAACGTTTCTCAACCCTGCACGATAGAAATCGTCGTTCCAAATAGTCAATTTTTAGTGGTGATTTTAAAGGATTTTCGCTCTCAATTTGGAAGCCATTTTCAACCAGTTGTAATTCACGGAGATCGTTTTCTTGCAAATAAGAAATGGAGTAAAGCAACGATAAATACTTCAGGTTAATGGACCATAACCATTCTAAAGAGATATTACTGAATCTTAGGCATCCATATATTGTACACAAATTAGAAAAAAAAAGTACAGAAAGCCATTGCAACTAAAATGTTTGCTGATCATTAAATAAATCTTAAGATTTAATTTGAGTTAAAATTGAATATATATAAGAATATTTTTCGTAGGATTAAGGAAAATGACCATTTACTTTCTTTATATTTTCATCAATCCTGCTTAAAAATATATTTAATTCTTGCATTTCTTTAATCAATTCTATCTTTCTTTTGTGTAATATAATTAAAAATACGAGGTATTTATTAAGCATGAATCTTTTTTTTTTGTTATTTTATGTAACAGTAAAATTCTGTTGTTAAACTAAATTAAATTCTTAAGTCAGCAGAAGTTCAAAGACATAAATATACTTTTTAGTTTCTTTTAGTTGCATGGTTTATTTATTATTGTTTAAATTATATTTTTTCAAGAATTCACAAACAAAATTTAAAATATGCATTTTTTTATTTATCTTTTTTTTAAATTCTAATGAAAGTAAATTACTGCTTTATCTTGTTTACCTATTATGATAGGCTTCTAAAACATTTTTTTCTTAATAAATGCCTAATTGTTAACTATTCCTTTTTCTGCATAGTTTACACCGCTAATTTATTAGAATAGTTAAATTTTCTACATTCTTTAAAATATGTTTATTTGCAAATACAGAATTTTGTACCATTTTGGTTTTATTCAAGTTATTTATATTCAAGTTATTATCAAGTTATTGTTATTATTTATATTATCAATCAATCTTATAATATTGTTTCGATCCTACTTGTGGATTTTTGTGATCTAGTTAGGTTTTTTTTTTTTTTAAGCGATTTGTTAATAAACATAAATGATGCGCTAACAAGCAGCATTGATGTCCGAGTCAACCATCTTTGTTTACTGAACGACTGCTCATTACATCACACTCAACGTGATAACTGGGCATGTTTTTCGAAGTCACACTGAGACAGTAGTACTCAGCAGTCTACTCGACTTCAGATTCAAGGTTCCCGCGATTCGCTGCATAAAACTACACCTTAGCTATTAAAAGGACTCCCAATGAGCCTCCAATCCAAATGCTTCTTTGGGCTTCATAAACTAACCCTATAAACTTCACAGACTTACTTTATTGTTAAGAAGAAAACTAAAGCAAATTAGTTTGGCGATGTTCTTCCAATAAGTAATAAACAATATTGGGTCACGAATTCTCACGTATTGGTAAGCATATATTGTTTGATTTATTAATTGTTTAATTTTTTTTCGTTATCTCATCATTGTTAAGAATTTATTTTTAAAATGCATTTTCATAATTATTCATATTACATGAAAAGTTTATATAAAATTATTTTGTGTAATTCATCATTTTTTTTAAATTTGTACAACAGATTTAATTATTAGTAATACTTTTCATTAATATCAAAATATACAGTGACTTTAAAAAATATTTTTAACAAAATTGAGAAGAAATAAAAAGACCTATATTTAAAAGAATTTTATACCAAATTTTTCGAAGTGGTGATTTTATATAGATGCTGTATCTAAAACTAGAAATATGTTTTCTGCGTTTTAATATAATGTGAAATATATTTCTGTCTCAAAAAGTGTAAAAGATTATATATTTGTAAATTTTAAAAATTGGAAAATTTAAAAAATACACATGTAAATTTATAAAACCTAAATACATAAGTTTTTTTTAGATAATTACAATTCAATGTAAAACTAGATTTAATTCATCACAAAAAACATAAAACAGTAATCAAAATAATATTAAATAATAGTAACAAAACAGATTATTTTTACTAAAAACTTTTTTTACGTTTAATTTGTATTCTATTGATTTGCTTATAATTTAAAATAAATATTTACTAATATTAAATAAATTCTCTCCTTTGTTTATTATAGAGACATTTTTAGAGAAATTATAAAGTGGAAAAGGAATATTTTTATTGTAAAATGTTTTACATTTAATTTAAAATTCTTTAACTCTTTTATATTTCAAAACAGATATTTACTAATATTAAATAAACTGCGGAAAAGTTCTCTTAGCTCTTTTTAATTCTCTTAATTTTAACAAATACTCATGCAATTATTAATTTCAAGTATTTGTGTAAATCTTATAAGAATAAAATATCTATGAGGTATTGAATGAAAAGAGTAGAACACACATGTTGAAGAAGAATATGCAGATTACAGGAAACCACCATATGGCGCGGATAGTACGTCACAATGACGATTGTAAGGGAGGGGCATATAAGGAATGGTGGCAAAGAAGTAAAATTGTTCACAAGCGCCTTTAAGTGCAATAACCGCATAGTTATGGCACAAAGGAAGCATTTGGATGATTTTCTACGTGGTAGAATTATCGGACGACTGGAATGTGGACGTACCCAGCTGGAAGTATCTGAGGAACTTTTAATCGCCCAGAGTGTCATCTCCAGGCTTTGGCAACGATTCCAAGATGATGGTAATGTGAGTATATGTTACAGCACAGGTCGCCCCCGAGTTACAACGCCGAATGAGGACCGGTATTTAGCAGTTACTGCCAAAAGAAACAGACGGAGCACAGCATCAGGCCTGTCTCGTCAGCTCTCTTCAGCTACCGGTACGACAGTTTCAAGGCAGACCATGTACAGACGCTTAGCGCACATTGGTCTATATGCTCGTAGGCCTGTCAGATGTGTTCCACTTACCGCAACTCACTGTATCCTGCGATTAACCTGGAGTAGAGAGCATGCATTGTGGACACCGCAACAGTGGCCTGGTGTGATGTTTTCCGACGAGTCCAGGTTTAGTTTGCAGTCTGATTCTCGCCGGACTTTCATATGGAGAGCGAAACGTACCAGTTACCAACAAGAGAACACCATTGAACGACACTGTTACGGTGGTGCAGGATGGCTCGTTTGGGGAGGAATTATCCTTGGTTCCAGAACTAACCTGCATGTTCAGAGTGTAACGATGACAGGGCACATCTATAGGGATTTCAATCTGGAATAACATGTACGTTTCTTTCGGGGTGTCATGGGTGCTGAATTTCTGTTTATGGATGACAACGCCCTTCCTCACCGTGCAAACATTGTAGACGAATGCCTTCAATTGGAGGATATCACCCGTATGGATTGGCCAGAATACTCACTGGACTTGAATCCAATAGAGAATGTGTGGGATATGCGTGGCCGACGAATTGCAGCCCGTTAACCCCCTCCCACCTGTCAACCGGAATTTCGGAGGGCATTGCTTGATGAGTGGTGTAATATTCCCCAAGATCAGATTGATACAGGCTCCTCACGTATTGGTTTGGAAAGCTCGGTTGGTTAGTATCAACCGGGACCCAACCAAATCGGTAACTCCTAGTGATGAATTGCTAACAAGGCATCCGGCTGTGCAAAGCCGTCACGGCCATTGGTGGCTACAATCCTCCCTTTCCGCAGGTGTGTACTAAAACCACTGTAGCGTCACCTTGTGTGATGGGGTCAGGGGCACGCCTGCGGCGTCCAAGTCCAAGATCAGATTGATAATTTGATACTCAGCATGCCTAGGCGTTGTAAGGCCTGTATTGCATCGTCCGGGAAACATACTCCATATTAACCATCATACTAACCATGTGATACTGTTTTTTGTAAATAAGTTATTTTTGAAATTTGCTCCAGGGAGTAAAAATCGCAATTTTATTAATGGATGCCTTAATATCGTGTTGGCCCTCCTTCCGCCCGGGAAGTGCAGCAACTCGACGTGGCATGGACTCAACAAGTCGTTGGAAGTTCTGCAGGAATATTGAGCCATGCTGTCTCGATAGACGTCCATAATTGTGAAAGCGTTGATGGTGCAGGATTTTTGGGCACGCAACAGACCTCTCGATGATGTCCCATAAATGCTCGATGGGATTCATGTCGGGCGATCTAGGTGGCTAGATCATTCGTTGGAATTGTCCAGAATGTTGTTCAAACCAATCGCGAACAGTTGTGGCCCGGTGACATGGCGCATTGTCATCCATAAAATCCCATCGTTGTTTGGGTAGCGAAGTCCATGAATGGCTGCAAGTGATCTCCAAGTAGCCGAACATAAGCATTTCCAGTCAATGTTCGGTCCAGTCGCACCAGAGGACCAAGTCCATGCCATGAAAAACAGCCCACACCATTACGGAGCCACCACCAGCTTGAACAGTGCCTTGCTGACAGTTTGGGTCCATGGCTTCGTGGGGTCTGCGCCACACCCGAACCCTACCAGCAGCTCTTACCAATTGAAATCGTGACTCATCGGACCAGCCACGGTTTTCCATTCATCTAGGGACCAACCGATGTGCTCACGTGCCCACGAGAGTCGCTGCAAGCGATGTCGTTCTGTCAGTAAAGGCACTCGAGTCGGTCTTCTGCTGGAATAGGCCAAGAAAGCCAAATTTCTCCGCACAGTTCCAACAGACAAAGTCCCTTGTACGTCCCACATTGATTTCTGCGGTTATTTGACGCAGTGTTGCTTTTGTCTGTTAGAATTTACGACTCTTTGCAGACGTCGCCGGTCTCGGTCGTTAAGTGCAGGCGGTCGACCACTGCGCTGTCCATGGTGGGATGTTATGCCTGAGATTTCATACTCTCGGCACACTCTTGACACAGTGGATCTGGGAATGTTGAATTCCCTAACGATTTCCGAAATGGCATGACCCATGCTTAAACTAATATCGAGAAGGCAAAGTTTTTATAAGTATATCTGCATTTTCTATGTGAAGTTGGTTTTAATCATACTTTGTAAAGGGACATATTTTTGCTATATAAGTAAAACAAAATTTTATTTTCATCTTATGAAATATTCTTGAATAATATTAGAATATCTATATTATTCTACTTATATTCTCTCAAGGTCTTAAACTGGATTAATTCACTATTCTATTCTTCATTAATATTAGAAATAGTCAATGCAAAAAGAAAGGAAAAATGTGTTTTTTTAATTATTAATTCCTTTTATAAAATGCAGAATTACGTAGTAATGTCATTTTCACAATAAAAGAACATAATTCCACTTATCAGGGTATATCTCGGATAATATTTTCTCTTAATTTCAAGCTAATTTGTATACAAGTAGAATACCTCAACTATAAAACAATATCCAGTTGATGTATTTTTCCATTACAACGGTATGTATAGAAGATTCATCATTATCAATGATCCATTACAGATGCCTTAACATGACACCCACATTATGCTATCATTATTTTAAACTAATAGACTGCCATTGGATATCTCTTATAGATGGCATGTGAAGGATTCTATCGTTCCTAAACATCTTCTCAGCCTTAATAATGGAAGAATGTTTCTCCTATCGTGCTCATTCCCGATACAGACATAGAAGTTTTCTGTTGTTGAATTTTTAACCAACTTTCCTTATTTTAGAAAGCAACATCTTATCTTTCCACTTCTAACACCACCTCCAGTCCCACCTCCAGCTCCTAAAAACACTTTAAGTTAAATCTATTTCTGTTTTTTGAAACAGTAAAAGTAATGTGTTTGAGCTGTTTCAACACTTATAGCTATTTTTAAGTGATACATAATTGATGAACGAAATTGTTTAACATTTTAAGTAGATTTTCATATCCGATCAATACTTGTGTTCATTTTCTCTTTTTCAATCTAATATGAAAACTAATTAACTCCCTGGCTCTACAGTCCATGCTGGACCATGGCCGTCTGGCTATAGGCAGATTCCGAAACAGCATATGTTTTTTTACGGGGTAGGGTTGTCTGTCTTACGTCAAACTCACCTCAGTCTGATTAGACAGGGACCTACAGTTTCAAGTGGATTCCGAACCACTACAAACATCCATTGCACCGCCTGGATTCAAACCCGAGACATGTCACACCGGGTGTCAGAGCGTGATATGGAATCATCTATGAAAATACATGCAATAGAAATAGAAATACTATTAATTTAATAGTATTTCTGGGTCCTCATTTTCCCGATAGAATTTCATCATTTTTGTGTTTATTAAAGTTAAAGCAACCATCTGGTGCAACAGCGATACGGAAAAAAAATATTTCTTTTTTATGTCTAAAAATGGAAGAAAGATAAATACATAAAAAAAAAATTAACCATAATTTGATGAAAATCCACGATGAAAGTTACTAACAACCCTTAAGCTAACTTTGAAAAAAATTTGGGATTTCTTAAACAAAGTATAATTCCCTAAGTATGCAGCCTTGAGTCAAGTAAAAGAGCGAATCGATTAAGATTAAGTCGATGCCTCGTCTTTTCTCATTTATAATCCGAAGCAAACTTCACCCAGAGTAGAATACACATGATAGGCCACTTGATTTATGACGTAAGTGACGCTCTCTGGAGACTGAGAAACTGAGCAAGAAGGAAAGGGCCATTAAAGATAAAGAAACAAATATTTGCATTTGCGTTGATTCACTGAGCTATGTGTTTATTTATTTATGTAAATATTTTTTTTGAATAATTTTTTTCAAACTATTTGTATACATTACAATTATACCTTGCAAAATAAATATATACTTTAAAACAATATAAAAAACTAATTTGAGCTGTTATTTTTATTGTTAAACTTCATAATAAATGTTACCAGCTGAAATGGGCCTGAATGGCCGAGTGTATAGTGCTCTGGCGCTCGGTGCCACAGGTTTCAGGTTTGAGTGTTGGCTGTGCTATGGATTTTGCAGTGATTCAGAATCTACTTTAAATCTATTATTTCTTATATAATATCTTCCGGCCTTTTTTTTATTTCCCTTGTTTATAATTTTGCAGCAACTGCTTCTACTGTTTATTTATTTATTAGCTATTGCTCTTTTTCTAATTTTAATAATAATTGATTTGTTGAATAATCCTTTAGCTCTCTGATTTGTATATTCTCCTATGTAGTATTTATTGAATTACATTGTTTTAATTTTTTTCTAATATCTTACCTATTGTATTTATATATTTTAGCATTTCATATTTCACCCTTTTTTTAAATTTTAAATTTTTGATATTCTCTTCTGCTTTAGTAAGAATTTTAATCATTGTTCAGCTTCTGTACCTCCAAATGTGAATTGCGCAAAATCTTTCCGCCTCCACATTGCGTCCATTCAATTTCATCCACATCATTCCCAAACTGTATAGAGGCAACTCAGCTCTAGGCACAATAATGTGGTGTGGTGTAGTAGTAGTACTAATCTACTTTAAACCGTAAATCCCGGTCTAATATGATCGTAAAATGTTGTCTTGAGGTTTTCAGGCCTTGTTGTTCCTTGCTAAAGTGAAGCTGCATATCACCCTTAGCCATGGACCAGTCGCCTGCGACGGAGTCTCTTGAACCTGGTGTCTGTTTTTCTGCACCAAGGGGATGAATAGTAACAACAACCAGCTTAAATGAAAAATTACAATATTTTATAATGGGAAATATATACATAACATATTGTAATGTGTTTTTATGGTTGAGAGGATATTATTGTATTCAAAGTGTTTTTACCTTTCTTATGTGTATTTTTAATTAATGTGTACAAAGCATGTGTAAATAAATGTTCAGAACGGCTATTTTCATAAATATAGTTTTCTTTATGCAAAAGCTTTATCTAATTTTCACATAAATGCCACAATCACAGTTAAGTGATAATGCATGCTAACTACGTAACAACAAAAGGATTATGCATATGAGCTACATTCTCCCACTTTGGGAAACGATGCACTCAGAGGATATTCAAGATAGAGAATTTTTTTTATCGACAGTCTGATTCCTGATAGAGTTTTCTAGGTTTTCGTCCATTCAAGTAGCAAAAACAATAAACTTATAGTTTTAAAATGGCATAGCAGAAAGTTCATTAACTTCAGATTTTTTTTTGTCGTTTTTAATAAAGTTATTTTCCTGTACTTTCTTTCTGTAATTAATCAGAGAGTAAACATATTGTCAAATATTTAATGAGGATATAATTTTTCAAAATTTGTTGTTTGCCATATTATTCAGATAGAACTGTTTGAGTTACACATTACATTTAAGTATAATAATCAATAACATATTTACGTGCATAATAATTAATTAAATATTTGAAATTTGTCAAAATTACGAACAATAACAGTTTCATGTGTATTATATATGCAAATATTATCTAATGCAACCACATTAAATTAATTTTGATATTAAAACTATTGCATTGATGTTGATTAAAGAGATGTGAAGTTTATCACTTTACTGCCAAATGAATCCAATATCAACTATATATATTTAATCATAAACAATTTTCCAAGTACAGTCAGAATTTAAATATTTGTTAAATAGTTATTATTACATTTCAATGCACATAGTTGTTAAGTGCATTTGTAAATAATTTTTTTTAATATTAATCTTTTGAATTCTTTAACTTTAAATAAAAAAACTATACTATTAATGCTAATATTTGAATAAATCACCAAACGTTTTATGATTGATAATTATGTAATTATGAATGAAAATGGGTTCGGTGCGTAACTGAAATTAACCTTCTTTAAAAGGAAATTCAAATCTGCCTTGGTAAGAAAGCACAGAGATAAAAAGTTTCAGAATCACTGCTCTAATAAGAATATAATGTTGCAATTGTTTCGTCGTATGTATTGGGTAATACTGAATCTCCTATCATTTTTGTTATACCAGCAGCCAATAAACTGAGAGGATTCTATTGGAAAGAAAAAATTTTCTTGTACAGTTATTATACTGTAGTTAGATATCTCACTCTCGTTATATACTGAAAAAAATTTCATTGTACAAATATTGTAATGTTTTATTCAGTTCAGCAGTAAAATTGTTTAAAGATGATCAAAATAACCTTCAAAATCTCGACTTACAAAACAAGAATCTCTTATTGGAAAACATATTTATATTCTATATTCTAGAAGTAGTGGATGTGTATCAAATATCGAAATTCTTTTTTAATGTTTTGCAAACTATTCCTGAAAAATCAACAACAATACATGCCTTTGAAAAATGTTTTATTCTAGTGAATTGTATAAATTGTTCAACGAACATCCGCCTGAATATAACAGTAAAAATTAAAATTAGTTATGGTTGTTATATTAAATCTCAGATAATCTAGTAAACTTGCAATGAGATTACAATAATTTTTCTATATTTTCTTAGTCAATAATATATAATATAGTCAATAATATATATATATCCTTTGTAGTTATCTAGCATACAAATAAAAATTTTTAAGCAATTTAGAAGATGGATGTTAATAGAAGTTGATAGTATATAGTGATTTACATTAGGATAGAAAATAATTACATTTTTCATACTAAACATTTCATACACGAGCTCATTTTCATATACTTGATAAATATTTGTTGTAGATATATCTATTTTAAATCTCAGATTATCTAGTACATTTTTTAACTTCCAGAAACTTTCGATGAGAATGCATAATTAAAAATAATAGCAGTCTATAATAATTTTTCTGTATTTTCTTAGACAATAATATATATCATTTACAGCTATCTAGCATAGAAACAAAATATTGTAAATAATTTAGAAGATGGATGTTAATACAAGTTGGCAATAAATCCTATCCTATATACCTAAGGATAGAAAATAATTACATTTTCCATATTAAAAATTTCATATGCCAGACAATTTTCATATACTTGCTAAAGATTTGATGTATATAGTATATATATTAAAGTAAAAGTATCTAGTAAAGTAAGTATTAAAGTATCTAGTAAACTTTTAAACTTCCAGAAATTTGTAATGAGAATACACAATTAAAAATAAAAGCAGTCTACTATATCTACAGTGGGTACAAAAAGTATTTGCACACTTACATTTTTGCTTGCAAATCATAAAATTAAGCATTAAGAAATACAAAAATTGGTATTGCCAAAGTAGAATAAGTTTAATCACCTAAATTAAACAGAAAAAATACAATAACATAAATAACAAATTTTTTTTGCAACAAAATTAAAATATCTCGTGTCAAAAAAGTATTTGCACACCCGCATGAATACAAAAGAAATATATTATATAAGAAAATTTCAAATAACTAATATTTAGTATGCATTCCATTAGCATCTATTACTGCTTGTAATCTTGCTGGCATTGATTTAATTAAATTTTCTGTAACGGTAGGGTCAATATTTGACCACTCTTTAATAAGAGCTTGTTTAAGTGCAGATTTGCTTGAAATCTTCTTTTTTCTTACTTTTAAGTCCAAAGAATTCCACAAATTTTCCAAAGGATTTAAGTCTGGTGATTGTGGTGGAGTAGAAAGTCTTCTGAGTACATTATATAGCAACCACATTCGTGTTATATCGGCAGTGTGCTTGGGATCGTTGTCTTGCTGAAAATAGTACGAATTACTGATACCCAATTTTATTGCACTTTGTGGCAAGTTATCTCGCAACACATCAATATAGGTTCGAGCTGTCATATTCCCATCAATGAAACACAAATTACCAACTCCTTTGCTAGCCAAGCACCCCCAAACTATAACACAGCTTCCTCCATGTTTAACTGTAGGTAATACATTTTTAGTATGGAAAGCAGTGCAAGGCTTTCTCCAAACTAATTTGCTGCCATCTGATTTAAAGATATTGAACTTACTCTCGTCGGAGAATATGACATTTTTCCAAAAATCAATTGGCTTATTGAAATATTTCTTAGCGAATTCGAGTCTCTTCAATCTATTTTGTTCATTTATAAAAGGTTTTTCCCTTGGAGATCTCCCATAAATTTGTGCATCGTGGAGGACATTTCGAATACTTTGGGCACTAATTTGAACTCCAGATGTTGAAGCGACATCATTGGCTAATGTTATCGCCCTAACAAATGGAACTTTTGATGCCTCTCTTATAATTTTTCTCTTAATTCGCTGTGAAAGTTTCTTTGGGCGTCCAGAAAGCAAGTTATTTGATGTAGATCCTCTTTCTTTGTGACGTTTTATAATGTATCGAACAGTAGAAAAGCAAACATTTACTTTTTTACCTATCTCTCGATAACTTAGGCCATTTTCATGAAGAGAAACAATTTTTTCTCGCAACGAGATCGGCAATTCAGATTTCTTAGGTGCCATTACAAATTGAAATGAACAATCAACTGATAAAGTATCGACACTACCTCCCTTTATAGTCGTCTTACGTATGTTATTTACTGCGGGGGATGACTATCAAATAATTAGCAAAAAAATGCAAATTTCCTAAAGTTGAGTTGAATGTGCAAATACTTTTTTGACGTAAGATATTTTAATTGTATTGCAAAAAATTTTTTTTACTTGTATCATTGTATTTTTTAAAATTAGTTTAGATGAATAAGGTTATTGTGTTTTTAAAATGCCCATTTTTGTACTTTTTAATGCATTTTTTTATGAATTGTAAGCAAAACTGTATGTGTGTAAATACTTTTTGTACCCACTGTATATTATATTTATGATGTTTCCATATTTTCATCGTTAATAATATATAGTATAATATAGACCATTTACAGCTATCTAGAATGCAAACAATTTAGAAGATGGATGTTATTAGAAGTTGCCAATAGATAGTGATGTGCATTAGGATAGAAATAATTGCATTTTACATTTTAAAAACGAGACATTTGTCTTATAATTGATAAATAATTGTTATAGATATATTAAATCAAAAATATCTGGTAAACTTTTAAACTCCCAGAAACTTGCAATAAGAATGCATAGTTAAAAATAAAAGCAACCTATAATAATTTTTCTATATTTTCTTAGTCAATAACTTATAATATACCTAATAACAAAAATCCTTTACAGCTATCTTAAATAAAAATAAAATTTTATAAAAAAAACCTACAAGAATGTTAGTAGCAGTTGCCAATATGTAGTGATGTACACTAGTATAGAAAATAATTAAACTTTTCATATTAAAAACTTCAGAGACGAGGCAATTTTCATATACGTGAAAAAGATTTGTTGTTGTTTGTTTAATATAAACTTTAAGAAAAGTTTATTTTAAAGTCGTCAAAACTTAATTGCTTTCTAGAGATCTTTCAAAAACCGCTCCTGACTATTCTTCGTTGAATAATCAACTTAACTTTTAAGAAATACATTTCAGAAGCCAAAGAAAACTATATTGCGCTTTCCAAAGTTGAAAGTTGTGTAAATTTTTCTACCATTAGTGTTGAATTTTGCCTTTAATTCGAAACATTCCTCGCATATTTTCTGGAAGTAGCTTGCATTCCTGACTCTGAGACGTCGCTTTGGGAAGTGTTTTTTTCTCACATTCTAAAGAATGAACATTTAACGACATTGCATATTTCCTTCCATTTCTTAACTAACTTTTATTTCAAGCTAGTGTTCTGTAGGTTTTGCATTTCAAATGAATTGTTTTGAAGATAAGTTTTAAAATTTCTTTAACTATTCAAAGGATAAAATTAAAAGGAAAATAAAGATTAAACTAAAGATAATTCTTTCATTAAAATGTTTTGTTTTGAGCGCTAGAAAAGAGATAATATTTATATTTATTTACATCAGATAATAGTTAATCAAAAACAATTACATTTTTTTTTAAATTTTAAAAGTAAATTGAAATGTTTTTCATACAATTCCAATTTTATAATAGCAACATACATTGCATTTAAACTAACAGATAAATGTATATAGGTAAATTAACTTATCAAATTTGTGATAAAAAATTAGTTTCTACGATATATTAAAATAACGAAAATTAAATTAAATAAATTAAAATGATTATTCACATGAAATAAAACAATATTAAATAAAATGATTAATTATTTAATTAAATTAATTAAAATGAAAACAATAATTATATGAAATAAAATGATTATTCATATCAAAAATAAACGAATATTCATATTAGAAATACTAATTAAAACGAATCAAAACCTCAAAAACCTTTTGATTAATATGAAATACCTTAGGACGTTATATTATACGAAAAATTTTAATCATTGCTTCGTTAGATTAGAGTTATCAAAAGAAAATTTTAATTATTGAAATAAATGTAAAATTCATATAAATAACTTATTATTTCTCTTTTAAAAGCAAAATATCACAGTAAATGATTTGTCATAATTAAAACAAATTTATAAATGGGACTGAAAAGAAGGAGAAAAGAATCCTGATTAAAATAGGTTTGAAGATATAAATAGTTCTTTGGAAAAGTATGCTTTATGCGAACTCGTCTGTGTGATTAAAAATATAAATCTAGTTTAGATTAAAAAGTAAAAGAAATAAAAGTTTTATGTTCATATTGATTCTAAAATTATTCAGTATTGATTAAACTATTAATTTTATGATTATTATCATATTTTTTATTTTGTTTATACAGAAAACTATTTTAAAGTCTGCTTAAATGTTTATTAAAAACTCATAACCGTAATTTTTATCAATAATTGTTTTAATTTATAATTAAATCCCATACATTTTCTACGTATTTAAATAAAGGTACAATTTTTGAAAGTGTTTTTTGTATTTACAATTCCGTACAAATCTGCAAATTAATATTTAAGCTACTATATAGATTTATAAGTAAACATTTTTCGTTAATCCTGTTTAAATTCTATTATCCTATTTTTAGTTAATCCTATTTAAATCCTATTATCTTATTTTTTAGTTAATCCTATTTAAATCCTATTATCTTGTTTTTAGTTAACACTATTTAAATTCTATTATCCTATTTTTAGTTAATTCTATTTAAATCCTATTTTTTTAGTTAATTCTATTTAAATCCTATTTTTTTAGTTAATCTATTTAAATCCTATTATCCTACTTTTTTTATCCTATTTAAATCATATTATGCTATTTTTTACTTAATCTTATTTAAATCCTATTATCCTATATTTTATTTAATCTTAATTAAATATTATTATCCTATTTTTATTTAAATCCAATGATCCTCTATTTTAGTTAATCCTATTTAAATCCTATGATGCTATATTTTAGTTAATCCTATTTTTTTAGAATCATTTATTTTATGAAAAATAAACCTTATGTCACAGTACAAGGTAAAAAGTTAAATATACACTGAAGTGACAAAAGTCATGGGATACCTCCTTTCGCCCGGCGAAGTGCAGCAACTCGACGTGGCATGGACTCAACAAGTCGTTGGAAGTCTTCTGCAGGAATATTGAGCCATGCTGTCTCGATAGACGTCCATAATTGTGAAAGCGTTGATGGTGCAGGATTTTGGGCACGAACAGACCTCTCGATGATGTCCCATAAATGCTCGATGGGATTCATGTCGGGCGATCTAGGTGGCCAGATCATTCGTTGGAATTGTCCAGAATGTTCTTCAAACCAATCGCGAACAATTGTGGTCCGGTGACATGGCGCATTGTCATCCATAAAAATCCCATCGTTGTTTGGGTACATGAAGTCCATGAATGGCTGCAAGTGATCTCCAAGTAGCTGAACATAAGCATTTCCAGTCAATGTTCGGTCCAGTCGCACCAGAGGACCAAGCCCATGCCATGAAAAAACAGCTCACACTATTACGAAGCCACCACCAGCTTGAACAGTGCCTTGCTGACAGTTTGGGTCCATGGCTTCGTGGGGTCTGCGCCACACTCGAACCCTACCATCAGCTCTTACCAACTTAAATCGTGACTCATCGACCAGGCCACGGTTTTCCATTCATCTAGGGACCAACCGATATGCTCACGTGCCCACGAGAGTCGCTGCAAGCGATGTCGTTCTGTCAGTAAAGGCACTCGAGTCGGTCTTCTGCTGGAATAGCCCAAGAAAGCCAAATTTCTCCGCACAGTTCTAACAGACAAGTCCCTTGTACGTCCCACATTGATTTCTGCGGTTATTTGACGCAGTGTTGCTTGTCTGTTAGAATTTACGACTCTTTGCAGACGTCGCCGGTCTCAGTCGTTAAGTGCAGGCGGTCGACCACTGCGCTGTCCATGGTGGGATGTTATGCCTTAAAATTTCACACTCTCGGCACACTCTTGACACAGTGGATCTGGGAATGTTGAATTCCCTAACGATTTCCGAAATGGCATGACCCATGCGTCTAGCTCCAACTAACATTCCGCGTTCAAAGTCTGTTAATTCCCGTCGTGCGGTCATCATCACGTCAAAACCTCTTCACATGAATAATTTGAACAGAAATGAAAGCTCTGCGAAAGCACTGCGCATTTATACCCGTTCTACGCGATGCTACTGCCATCTGAAAATTTGCATATTGCTATCCTATGACTTTTTTCACTTCAGTGTATAGTCGGCTTTGCAATCTTGGTGGCAAACTTGACAAAGTTCTTAACTATGTTGACTGATCAATTTTTTTCGAAATTACTTAAAATTAGATCGAGTAATTAATACAAATAGAAGAAAATTACTTAAGAATGATCGAGATCATTCTATGTAGTCAAAGAAGAATCATAAAATTTTCTCAGTTGCTGTGGTTGAAAGTATCATAATAAATCAATACACTATACGGTTTAATTTCATTAACAATATTTTTAAGAATCTTTTGTTGTTCCTAAATAAGACTTTTCCCTAATTAGACTTTATATAAAGATCTCATTTTTATCATATAAAGATGTGTTTACTTCGTTTGAAACATTTCATGAAATCAGAAGTACCCTTAATTATTAATTCATTACAGTATTATGTTCAGCAGTCCATCTTTATTTAGAGATGATTTAGAATAATTTTAGAATTAAGAATCTATCAACAATCCCTAACTAATAGAATATTTGATGCATCCTATTCTCTGATGCAAACTTAAGATATCGTCTTTTATAATTAATGCAGATCCTTAAATAAGCGAAATTAATGACAATGGAGACCTTCCTAGAACAAAGTAATGATTAATTAGTGAACCATAATCAGTTTGCA
The DNA here is from genome assembly GCA_021605075.1 of Caerostris darwini. Classification (NCBI taxonomy): domain Eukaryota; kingdom Metazoa; phylum Arthropoda; class Arachnida; order Araneae; family Araneidae; genus Caerostris; species Caerostris darwini. Next base: position 29,553 of record BPLQ01002426.1, on the reverse strand, counting down.
GAACTCTCTATCGTCAGCCAATTTGCTCCTTAAAAATGCAAAATAAATATTGCTTACTTTTGTTTATAAAGCTTCTATTTATGAGAACAATGCATAGATAAATGAAGTCAAGTGCTGATGTTGACATTTATACTCAAACATAATAGTTAATTTATTGGAAAACTATTCAAATGGAAGCATTTTTTCCATTACAAACTGTATACGATAAATGTTTTCAGTAAAGTGAATGTCACAGATATTTTTATGCCATTATTTTGAAAATGAATAAACAAGTTGAAATAGTTATCGTAAATTTTATTTTTACATTTATTTGAATAGTTAAATATTAATAAGAATTTGGTTATAAATGTATATGGATATTTTAAGATAAGGAATTTTATTAAGCTATATTTTAAGAAAATTTTATTATACCTCTAGAAAAAATAACTTCCATTGTTGAAATGTTTTTTAAAATCATTTTTCAACTTGTAAAGCAATATTTTATCTCAATTGATTGGTGTAATATACTTATTTATGTATTTTACTTCATATAATATAGCTTTTATTGTCAAACTATTTTTTTTATCTACTTTCATTGGACATTCTAGTTTTATGTTATCTTTTCGAAAATTATACATATTTTTTTTTTTTACTTTTTTCACATTTAATCATTTTGTAATACAATCTATATTTTTGACTATATTTACATTTGGAAAATTAAAAAAAAGATATAATATGAAAATTGACAATTCAATATGAAAAATCAGTTCAGAATTCCAATTTAATTTTTTTGCATACATACCAATTATGTAATTTTTTACACTTTTTCCAATATAAAAAGACTATTCATCGCTATGCCCTTCAGGACAAATTTTGCATGATAAGAGAATGACTTTTACTAAATTCATCATATTATTCAATTAGATTCTTCAAGCATTACATTTCACAAACAGAGAATGTCTTTTATCGAATTTTCTCGGATACTCTTTACATAGACGAATGACTGCTGATTTAATGGAGGCTATGCTTTTCTAACATATTTGGTAATATCATTTTTTCAGTTATTACTACATAAAAAGAAGTATATTTATTATTCGTTCATTTTAAAAATGTTTTTTTTATAAGTTCGACAACAAATTCTTTCAAACCATTTTGTTCAGTCATATTGTTGCTATCCAAAATACCTGGAAGACCTATGTAAATGGGCTTGATACCAAGTAAGTGTGATACAATACTGACAAATTGAGACTTGTACACATTAAAGGAGGTATTTATTATACATCTTTCCTAAAATGAAATTCCTAATATTCTTACTTATTAATATCTGAATCTTCAAAATTTAAACATCTTCAGATTTTTTTTTTCATATTCAATCATTCTTTCCAATGATTTTGTTCACTCATACTCTTGCTATCCAGAAAACCTGAAAGTGCTATATAAATTATATTGACCCCAAGTAAGTGGGATACAATGTTGACAAATTGAGTTTGTACACTTTGGGGGAGGTATTTTTTTACTTCTTTCCTAAAATTAGACTCATTATGTTCTTCCTTATTGAAATCTGAATCTTGAAAATTTAATCCTATCCCGATTCTGTTTCATGTTCACAGATTCCATTATTTTTTGAATAACCCGAACTTTTATCTAATTCGTTATCTGTGGGTACCGTTAAATTATCTAAAATGATAGCACACGCACGGGATCAAGAAAAGTCCTCTTATCAGAATGAAACTCTCACTTTTTCTTCCTTTGTCGTGGTTTTTCCCTCCTATATAACTACCCAGGAAGGTGAGTGTAGAATCGCCTACGGAGAAATTCATAAAAATTACAACGTAAGGAAAGGAGTGCAGTGTTTTGACCCCAGTTCTTGTGAGTTAATGAACTTCCTCTTAACATCTGAACACAAAATTATTCACGGTATATATATATTTCTTGGAAAAGTTTTCAACAGTAAATTAAAAATTAGGGCCTGATATGCTTGTGGTGTTATTGCTGTTTCTTATTCCACTTGGTGACAGCAACATCTAGACAAAGTCCATGAACCCGTGGTCATAATAAAGGTTATAAAATGCAGCTTCATTTTGTCCTTGCCCTTGCAGCACAAAGACGTGGGACACCCAAACCACGCTTGGTCCTGATATGCTGTGATTCAGGGTACAAACTAAATTATTTCTCAAAATAAAAATTATATGTTTAGCGGCCATATTTATTAAATTTTGCTAAGACAGCATTACACAACTGAAATTATATAACAAATATTTATGAAATCATCTTAAAAGCCATTTCGCTTAAGGGTCTTTTAACCCTTCGTACTGCCTGAAACTCTTCACTCCACTCTGCACACTCCCTTTTTTCTTTCTTCCTCTCCCATTATCGGTTCCAAAGTCTAACAGGCGAGAATAATCATTCAAACTCCAAAATCTAATGCAAGAGTCAACCCGTCCTTGAAATGAGGTTCTATCAACCTTGAACTCTTTCCCGTTGGTTATATTTTGTTTAGCGGAAAGATATGGTGGATCCTTACTAGTAGTAATGATTGTCTGAATAGAAATAACATAAAGACAAAAAAAAGATACTGTAACAAAATAACCCAATTTTTATTTTATTATTTACTAACTACAAAAGTTTGCAATTTATAAATAGCTAATTCATACACTAGCTATTGTTGCATCAAATTCAATGATACCATATGGCATTATTAAATTAGTAATATTAATAGTGATATCATTATACGGAACGTATACCAACTGGCATCTAGAAAATAAAATTAGTATATTAAAGTAACAGTAAAATTGAAAGTAAAAATAGTATATATATTTTTTAGTATATATATTTTTTTGAAAGGAGGTTCTATCAACCTTGAACTCTTCCCCGTTGGCTATATTTTGTTTGGCGGAAAGATATGGTGGATCCTTACTAGTAGTAATGATTGTCTGAATAGAAATAACATAAAGACAAAATAAAGATACTGAAACAAAATAACCCAATTTTTATTTTACTATTTATTAACTACAAAAGTTGGCAACTTATAAATAGGTGATCCATACACTAGCTATTGTTGCATCAAATTCAATGATACCATATGGCATTATTAAATTATTATAATAATAATAGTGATATCATTATACGGAACGTATATCTGCTGGCAAGTAGAAATTAAATTTAGTATATTAAAATAACAGTAAAATTGAAAGTAAATATAGTATATATATTTTTTAAAATTAATATATTTACAGTATATTTTATTAATCGATTATAACTTACATTTCTACATATTTTAACTAATGAATTCGAAATGTGAATTATACTCTAGCTACAGTTGCATTAGATGCTGCGTTACCATATGATGGCACCATATTACTATTGATGACGCCACTATATGTAAACAAAAATGAAGTAAATCTACTAATAATAAGGAAGTAAAATTAGTATATTTTAGTATATATTTTGATAAATTTTTTTACAATCGAGGATAATATAAAAATGTAATATTTTACATTAAATATATCATGACTAATGATACAAATTTTTTAATCATTGGTCAATTAAAAAAATAGTCTGTAAAAAATTTGAAAAATAACAAAATAAGGGTTTTAGCTTAGGGTATAAAATGCATGATAATTTTTCCAAAAATATCCTTGTTAAAAAAACAACTTTTTAGTTGAATATAATACATATGATAAAGCTTATAAGTTTTTATTACACCATTTTATTTGATAGAAAATAGATTTTTAACCCGCAATCATGGACAGATTACTAAATAATCTGATAACAGAAGTAAAAAAAAACAAAAATTATTCCACAACTTGACTTTGAGAGAATTTGCACATAAACACAAAAATAAAAGGCTCATAATTATGTTCAGGTTCATAATTATCTTATCTTCACAGGTTCTTGCCATGTTATGTCTAGAAAATACTGCCGCAGTAATATAGTTTTATGATAAAGTTTATAGCTTGTTTGCAGCTTAGCACTCATGAATTTAATTACGCGCATGAGCAACCAAGTTTGTCTTAAAACAACAATAAATTTGTGTTATTTTTGAAGTAATGAGTACTGTGGTAATAAAATGCAGGTAATACGTAGACAAGAGCAATAAGTTCTTGTTTATGTAGTAGGAAACTTTCTCGAGAAAAACTGCATTACAATTATTCAGCAAAACTTGTGTTAAAAAGTTTTATAATTAGAATCTTATAAAAAGAAAGGTGCGAGTTGTGCTATCTAAATTAAAGTACATTCATCGCAAGTTTCATTAGGAGCCTTTTATTAATCAATTCCAAAAAGGTTTCAGAAAACAATATTTTTTAAAGCATCGTAAACACTACAAGAAACTATTCCTTTAATGTTATACGTCTTTATTTGAAGTAATTGATTACTTAAAATTTCTTATAATAAAAAATTATTGAAATATATTCAAAAATATTAAAATTAAGCTGGTTTGCCAAATCTTTTTTTCTTCTTCATTAGCGCAAAAGCCCCATGGTGGGTCAAGGTCGTCTGCCTACCAACAGATTTCAAGGCAGGCGATGTTTCCTTTTTATGGGGTAAAGGTGTCACCCCTACACCCAATAGTCATATTAGATCGGAACCTATGTTTGAAAGGGATTCCAAACCACTACAAATATTCATGGCACCGCTGGGACTCGAACCCAAAATCAGACGTGGCACTGAGATCTGGAGGATTTGTCAAAGAATACTAGAGAATATTAAACGAAATTAATTTTAAAATTATTTTTAATGAATTGATTTACATTAACATAAAGTTTAATTTACAAATATATATGTGTGACCTAATCATCATTTATTACGATTAGTAATTCCTTTCACACTGGCAAAACACTTATGTAAAATTACTTGTTACTTTTTATTACACTACTGCAAGGAGATTAATAACATCCTGTAGGTCAGAATCCACAACTGTATTGAAGAAAAGAAATTTACAAGCTGACAAAAAAGATGTACCGAGGAATGGCAGTGAAGTGCTAGGTGCCACAGGTTTCGGGTTCGAGTCCCTGCCGTGCCATGGCTGTTTATAGTGGTTCGAAATCCACTTTAAACTGTAGCTCCCTGTCTAATATGACTGCAAAGACTTAGGCGTAGGGCTGACAACCCTATCCCGTAAAAAGAAAACATCTCATGTTTCGGAATTTGCCAGTAGGCAGACGGCTTTCACCCATCATAATGCCTTTGCTTAATTGAAGAAGTGGCAGTAAGATTTTTTTTTCAATTTAACCAAAAACGTAGGGAGCCAGTGTGGAAGGGAGAAATAGGGTTAATTATGATAGACATCAAATTATGCAAGAGTTATTTATTTAAGTATTAGTTGCATACGAACAAACGTCAAAAGATTACAACAAAATAAAATTAAAAGTGTAACATTCAACCACGCAGAACAGTTATCGACTACTACTGTGGAAATTAGTATAGAGGGAGCGTTGCTGTTGTCTTGCAAAAGGTGCAGTTTGTATGAGTACTGTCGAAAATATGACAAACTCTTTAGAACTGCAACCATTTAAACTGTAACCGTACTTTGTATACGAACTTTTCCCCCTCAATTCATTGTTGTTGTTGTCTGTATCTTTAATATTATATATCGTCATTTGTCGCTAGTGAAAATAAAATTAAGGATAAGTATTGCCTAACTACATCACCATCTTTTGGATACCCCTCAACGGTTCATCGGACTAGAAATGTAAGAAATTTATAATAAATTTTCTAGTTTACCAAAATTGTTTAGTAAAGTAAAATGTGCATTTTTCTCAAGCGCTGTAGATTTAAGCCTAAAGTGATACTATTTCGCTGGATTGTAATCAAGAGTTATGCTGTGATAACTTTTTAGATGTTTTTTAAATCAAATTGTGTTACGATACCTTTACAAAAATCAAAATTCAGAAATTTTCAAAAATTGCTAAAGTAAGCAAACAATAATCACAATGCATAGAAATTACAGTTAGATGCAGTTCTAATCAGGAAGGATCATTGGGACTATGTGATCGGATTTGAAATCAAATCTGTTGAAGGAGCCACTGATGATGAGGGGAAAAAAAAGCTAAAAAAATGGATTCAAGTAGATCAAAAAGCTAAAGCCTATGTTATTTTGCAGGTGAATCCCAGTTAATTTTTGCACGTCAAAAATTGCGCTTTTTCATATGGAGCGTGAACGAAATTAAAAGCAATTTTTAATTAAAAAAAAAAAACTGCAAAAAAAAAGGGTTGCTTCGAAATTCAACAGAATCTGAAAATGTGTCCGAACATATAAATGTTTTCTTTTTTCTTAATTGTTGATAAAATTTATGAAATCTGTATCAAAATCACGGGGGATCTTTTCTCCATATTTTTGTAGAATAATATTTAAGGAAGGAATAGCAATATTATCTCAACAAAAAATAATCTTCAAAAATAAAGCTAATGGAAGACAAGAAATGGTAAGAATAATTTTCATTCTGAAGAAAATTCCATCAAAGAAATTAAAACCTGAAATTAAGTTCAGAAATATGGTAATTGCATCAGCATAGAAACGGGAGTAATAACACAATTTTCTGAAATTTGCGCCGATCTTTGGACATTAATTTAAATTACAAAGATTCAGAATGTCATAAGAATTTTTTTTTGTTCCAATGCAGCTGGCAAACACTTAGACATTCGTCTTTGATGCCTTAAGGCAAGCGCTGCATGGACGTTACTCACTTTGCATTACCCAGGGGGAGCGTGTAACTTGAAGATAAGCCACGGACGCGGAGTAACAATGCCCCCGCAACGCTCTACGATCCTATTAGACCGGGACCTACGGTTTAAAGTGGATTCCGAACCACTACAACATCCATGGCACCCGCCGGGACTCGAACACGAAACCTGTGGTACCGAGCACCAGAGCGCTAGCCACTCGGCCATTCAGGCCCCTTATAAGAAAATAGATTATAGAAAAGATAAGAAAAGTATGTGTTGTGCATTGTAAAGCTGTGATTATAGAAAAGCTTCAAAACAAGAAAGCTCAATGATTACAAACTTCTCAGAATAAACTTCTACGGTCTGAATAATAATCATAACAAGGTGTCTTGTGTCTGGATATAGGAACTACTGCACATGTATGCAACAATAAAAGTTCTTCTGTGAATCAAAGCAAGCGAATGAACTTTTACATAACTTTTGTAGATACGACTGTTTGAAATAATTTAAATATGAACAATCCGCATCAGAATACCAGATAGAACAGAAAAACACTAATCGACTTGAAAATGTTTGTACATTCCTGAGTTAAAAAGCAATCTGCTGTTTGCCTCAAAAGTTGTGAAGGAAAATCAATCCGTTATATTCCACGAACGAAAAACAAAGTTCGAATTCGAAGATTCAAAATATGCATCAATTTTAATAACAGCATCAAATTAATGAAAAAATGTGTTCTAAAAATGAAGAAAAATCTGAAATGATAAACATTCCATATTGGTCATTAATTGTTTCTTTAATGCTTTTCTGTTACTACAACACCTGAAATGATGCATGCAGTAAATTTCCTATGTAAATTTCACAACAATCCTAGGAAGACTCACTGAATAACAGAGAAAATAGTATGCAAATACTTAAAAGGTACCCATACAAACGTAATGCGGAATCATTACCTGCATCTGTTAACGCTGATTGGACTTCTGCCATTAGCGATAGAACTTTGTACATAGAATTCATTTTCAGATTTGTTGGCGCTCATATAGCTTGGTAATCTTTGAAATAGCGAACAGTCGTCTTGCCAACAAACGAAGCAGAATATATGACCTTGTCCGAAGTTCCCAAAGAAATTATTTATTTAAGGCGTTTTTTATTTAATGAACGTATTATACAGTAAAAACACTAACCCAAATTTGTTGCGATGATTAGTTAACACAAATGCTATAATTGAAATAAACTATATAAATTCTAATGACATGCCGACAGTTATATTATGCGTATTCTGCTGTTCATTTAAACATAACTTTTTTTGCGATTTAATTGGACTAACAACTGCATAAACTTGTCCAGTTGATGTATATTTTGTATTGTGTTTTAGAAAATAGGCATTGGGAAGGGTATATTGTTGGTATATGAATGCTTATTTGTTGTTTATCTATTTCCTGTGTAGCGCGCATGTCAGGAAGGGACATTTTGAGTAGGGTGCATGGCAGAAAATGACTCTTTATTGCTTAGATTTTAAAATATATTGTGCATCCTTAGAAATTCCTTTGATTATTTATATATTGTTTAAATGTATGCATTCAATAGCGTGTATTGATTTCAAATTTCAATCGATAAATTCGTAACAAATTAGAAAAAAGCCTAAAGCAATAAATATCAATAAATCTGCGTATCTTAACCTGTATGTCTTATTAATAGCACTATATGACTTAAAGGTTAATTTTTTTTATCTAGTATAAGAAGCTGGAATACTAAAAATGTGTTTGGTTACATTTCAGTTAAATATAAAATCTTGTTTTTATATTCAAATCTGTCTTTCAAAGCTTTTGATTTAATGAGAATTTTTCATAAACGAGCACATAATTTTGCAAAACAAATCAATACTCCAATAAACAATCCGAATAAAAATAATTTAATGTAAAATTAATTACTTTTTGAATGATCGTACCATAAAAATTGTATCAAAGATTAATGCAATTTTTTTCTTTTGAATTTATTATTTTTTTTTATCCTGTAAATCCAAAATTCCTGAAAATTCTAGTTTTCTTTAATTTAAAAAAAATTCTAAATTTTGATAATATATAAGCAATAAAAAAATTATACATCAAAAAAGTCAAATACCTAGTTCAAAACAGTTTGCTTTCATTTGTTTTAGTTATAGGAAAATTTGTAAACATTTCTGCGAATAAGAATTATTTTTAGAAATTATTTTAAAGGATAAATATTTGAATTTTTATGCTAGAATTTTTTAAATATATTTCAAGTTATTAAACATAGACTTTAGGGTTTTTTTTTGTGAATTCTTTTAATCTATGTTGTTTATTTTTTACTGTATACTCGTATAAATAAATTAACTATTTAGATATTTTTTGCATTGTCAGGCATTAATATAAATTTTTCGTATTAGTATTTAATATAAGTCAATATACTCGGAAAACAAAATTACTGTATTGCGGTTTTAAACATTATATTTTAATATTATATATTAAGTTGGCTGCCTGGAGAAGACAAAAAAATTGCAGAATTTTGCCTATCATGTTGTTTTCCTTCATTTTTAATATTATACTTAATTTTGTTGTTATATTAAACCTTCGTTCACTAACGTCTTTACAGAAGATAATTATTGATTGATACTGGAAATTACATCCTCTAATTATTGATGTTTCAATTAGGCATTAAAATTTTTGTAATTAATTATTATGTTAACCTTATATTCCTGAAATTTTTCCATTATTTTCCTTGCACATTCTGTTAAACTTTTTCCATAATTTATTTTTCCAAAGTTAAAGATTGTAACTAAAGAGGACTAAGATCGTGTATCATAATTTAGTTAATGAATAATTCAATCCTACCACTCAAAATGCAGCAAATAAAGAAATTTAAATAATTATATACACGAAGGCTATTGCAAAAGCTTATACAGAAATTTTAACATTCTCTGATCACTAATTTTAGTTAAATGCAAATACCCATGAGTGCAATTTTTGTTGTAGCAACGGGTAAACGTAGTATCCAGACAAAACACACTTACCTAAACAACATTTTATTTTTAATTTATTTTGATTTTTCAATCAATTTTCAAATTTATAGAAATCAAATTGTATATTTATTTACAGAAATCAAGTCAAATCATTAGTATTTCGAGACCTAGTCTCTTGCAAAGCTATCAAATAAATTTGTCTCCGCTATCACAGTCGAACCCAGTGCAGGCATCGTGGGCACAATTTTTGCAAATGGTGTTAAAAGACCATCCATTTGCAGTTAGTCATAACAGGTAACAATGATTCACCACTACATTCATCATCATCATCTGCTGAAGACATCTCCAGTGCTCTGTTTTTTCTCCTTAGAAGACGGCGCTCTGGTCTTTAGTACCACTGGCTTCAGGTTCGAATCCTGGCTGTGGAATGGATATTTGTTAATGGTTAAACTGTAATTCTAGGTCTAATTAGCCTAGAGAGTACAAAAAATGACCGTAGAGCCATAACCCAAACCTTACAAGATGAGTCATCTGAAAACTTGCCTTTCTTCACTTACAGTCTTCCTGGCTTCTGATCGCTTAGACTTGGTAACTTCCTATTTTAAATTTGAATTTGAAGGGAGTTGTGGTCAAATGTCTATAGCATCCTTGTTTTGGTTTGTCATCTTTTGTTTTTCTTTCGGACGACGCAGAGGAGACTTGAACCGAAGATCCGCTGCTGGTACATCTGAAAATGACTGTTTCCGAGATTGGTGGAGGTTTGTCACTTGGAATTGTTGCTTTGAGCAAAAGTCACTGATTTCATGAGAGGATGTTCATAACTGAGGCTTATTCCTTTGTACCTCTAGTGAAGCACAAAGCTGTTCTGTTATTAACTAAAGTGAGTGATCAGTAGAAGTAATCACGATTGAAATCCCTGTTATGCAACAGCCAACAAATTTAATTAATATAACTGGTGCGAAGAAGAATGAATTCTTGAAATTCTGAGCAGGTTAATAGTTGAAAATTGTACAATCTAGGTAAATAATCCTCCATTTTTAATCTTCGTCTTCATAATGTGTTAGAATACGACAAGGTATCATGGACACCATTGGGTTATTGGTTTTGCCTCATAAGTCTGGTCATATTTAACATGAAGTAGATTGAAACAGGAGGAACTTACAGATGCCACTAAAACTAAAAAATCTTGAAGAAAAGCCTCATCAAACATCCTCATCCTTCAATATAAAGCCAAGCAAATGCTATATAACTGAGTATTCGACCGTCTTGCAAAAAACTGCTTTTTTTTAACGAAATATGTGGATATTATAAGAAAGCGTCGTTTTCGGGCAGGAATCGGTATCAACTCTTTGATTTGGAAAATTGATCATATTTCATATGAAAGCCGACAAGTAGTAGAAACGTCATTGGAAAGAAGAGAAAACCCAGTTTTAATACCTCACTTTCCCTGTCAGCAAAATGTCTGTGGAATGTACAGCAAAATGTGCGTGCAGTGTAATAAGCCTGGTAAATCTTGTGGTTCAGTGGGAGCTTGTGCAGATAGCTTGAAGGGCTCTTTTCTAAAATTACAAATGCGGTACGTGTAGTCAATAGCTTCAGAAAGGAAGACAATCAATGAATTTTGAAGCATATGTGAGTATCTCGCATTCGAAAGTCAGTCTACCTGATGAGTGTTTTCCGATTTTTTTCCGCGTGAGACATAAATATAGGGCATTTACCCTAAAATATTTTTCAGAGGATCTGTGAATTGATCACGTCCTATCACTTACCTATGGGCTGATCATGATAATATGGAAACGCCTATCTATAATGTAGCAAGCCTTTCGCTAAGGTCTTTGGGGAGCATTCAATCTGTTATACAGCTGTCATTCTAATGACGAATTATCTCGGATCAAGTACCTAAAATTCGAGAACAACATACAAGAGATATAAACTGATTATTAATTACAATATATAAGCAATTTATCTATTGATAACAGTGTAATATATTCCCACGATCCTCTAAACAGATAGATAAGAAAAAATATGAAAGAAAAATTAAATATATTCATATGAAGAGGTCTTTTGTGAGATGTCTCTTTACATAATGATAAATGGAAGAGTTATCTCAAAAAGAAGGTAAAGGCAATATATCACTTACCCTTCAATTAATCTTCTCATCTAATACTTTAAAACCATTTGCGGCTTGGCTATGTTTTGAAGCAATCGATGTTAACAATCTAGTATCATATTTGTGAATTAAATATTTAAGGTGGAGTCTGATCTTACGTCGTAAAATTAGTCATCATTCATCCTTAATGGCTTTCTTGATATTTTGAGATATTTCTGTCAAATTCAATATTGTCTAACGCAAAAGTTTTTTTTTTTATTTTTATTTTTTATAGTAATTGATAAAATATAGCTACAAATTATTATTATATTAGTATATTTTGAAGAAATATTTAATAATAAAAAATTTATGAATTAAATCTGATTTTCGTTTATAGGGAATAATAAAATTGTATACAATGAAATGAAATAAAGGCATGGAAATTTATGTGAGTATTACATCTTGTTCAAGAATATTTTTCAATAATCTATAAAATTAAATATCCATTTCAATAAAACAATGAAACGATGTAATATATAATGTAAAGATTTTTAATAGTTTATCTTAATCTGCAATTAGAAAAATGACATCAGATCTAAACATTTTTATTTTACCTTAACTTGATTTCTGTTCTATAACTTCAAAAATCAATAATGGCAATCTTTTTTCTCTCATTTTCTTTCTAATATCGTTTTTGTCTTTTTATTTTTCCTACCTTTTTTTTCTTCGCAATATTCTTTTCCATTTTGTTCTTATGCATCTTCAGATCCTCATTCCTTTCCTATTCTTTTTTCATCAAGTCTTTTTCCTGTGTCTTGTTTTTTATCTCTCCAGTTTTGAAATTTTTTCATATAGTCTTTCTTAGTAAACTTTTTATATCTTCAGTTCTATAAGATTTTTCTATTTTAATATTTCCATCCTTTTTACATCTTTTCAGCTTTACATACTCTGTCATTTCTCATAAGATTTTTCCTATACTGTTGCTACCTTCTTAAATTTCTTCAGTTCTCCTCATATACTTTCCTTCTTTCCTATTGTCTTTTTTACTACCACCTTCTGCTTTTAATACATCAGCACGGAAAATAACTTATTTCCCATCATATATTGTTATTGAGTTGTGGTTTTTATCTCTTGATCGACAGCGACATAAATTTTATTGGAGAATAAAATCTGGATTTACTGACTAAAAACAGATAGCAATTTCTCTGGAGTGGAAGAAATTGTCGCTTTTAAGCATAGTATTGTAGAATACAAAGGATATCTTATTGTAAACCAGTGCTACATTTGAAAGTTTAGTTCTCATTTTTGAAGTTGAAGATTAATCGTAATTTGTAATTTTTTTTTACTGCATTGTTTATATAGAGTATGTTCATAAGAAAATTTGAAGAATTTAGAATGTGTCCCATAATAGAGAGTTTGGTACCACTGGTATCAGACTCGAAGCCTAGCTGTGGTATGGATGTTTATTAGTGGTTCGGAATTCACGTTAAACTTTCCGGGCTAATTACGTCCGTCTTAACCATCCTTCGACGTCCAGGTCTAATTAGCCTAAAGTGTGCAAAAAATGACAATAGAGCGACAAATCCAAACATAATAGAGGGGGGGAAGACTAGTAGCTGTTTTGTTCTTATTGTCTTACAAATGAACTTCTTTCTGCAGAATTAAATTGTGCAATAATCTTGAAGCATTTTTTAAAATTTATTTAATGTATTTTTACAATATTATTTCTATCCAATTTTTAATATTTTCCAAGTACCATTCTGTTTTGTGTTAAAATAACTCTTTCAACTTTAGTTTCTTTAATTTCCATATACAAATAAAAGTACCCTTGCATTTACATAATGAATTGCATTTGCATTTCTTCGCTTATTCTCTTTTTTTCGAAGAATCTGTTTTACATTCTTTTTTCAAAGACCTCATAATATTGATATTTTCATGGTATAATCTTCTTCAACAGTGCGGCAGCCCCATGGTATGCCAATGCCTTCTGCTTACTGTCAGATTTCGAAACATAAGATGTCGTTTTCTTTTTACGGAGTAAGGTTGTCAGCAATACGCCCAATGCTCTATAGTCATATTAAACCGGGACCTACGGCTTAAAGTGGATTCCGAACCACTACAAACATTCATAGTACAGCTACGATTCGAACCTGAAATTTGTGCTACCGAGCGCCAGAGCTCTAGATATTCTCTTAACTTTTAGAAAATTTATTTGTTCTTCACAACAGGAGTTTGATTTTTTTCCCCGAAGTGTTTTAGATCTTTTATTCATTGCATCCGTCAAACCAGATTCCTGTTTCATTTTATGTTCAATTTTTTTGTCATGAATATAAATACATACAGTATGTTTTATAACATGCGTTCATAATGGTAGCATATTATCTTAGTACACAGGAGCACTGATTAAATGTCACAAATAATCTAATCGCATCCAATGCATTTCGGTATGGTCCTTGTAATAAGAAATGGCAATAATATATAAACCCTCTGTTATATATATCAATGTCCTATATATAATAAATGATTTAATTTTTTCAACATATAATTTCAAATCACAGCTATTATAATTTATGAATTACTTTTTATTGGTTCCTTGAAAAATACCTGAATAGTATAGTTATTTTGACAGTCAAATATTTAATTTGTTTCACTTTGGTTTGCATATTATAAATAAGCGTTATATTAAACAACTAATCCAGCAATTGTTTTCCCACAGAAAACAAAAACGACTATCACGATAAAAAATGTTATCGAGATTTGCAAATTTAAAGCAAAAGCATATAATGTAGAAATTTAAAATTCATGCAACAGTATTTGTAAATGACATCATTTCCTCATGTTGGGTACTAAACTGAATTGTAATTTTTTAGCTGCAAGCCGTTTCCCTGCACTCCAATATACACTCAAGTGACAAAAGACATGGGATAACAATATGCAAATTTTCAGATGGCAGTAGCATCGCGTAGAACAGGTACAAATGCGCAGTGCTTTCGCAGAGCTTTCATTTATGTTCAAGTTATTCATGTGAAGAGGTTTTGACGTGATGATGACCGCACGACGGTAATTAACAGACTTTGAACGCGGAATGTTAGTTGGAGCTAGACGCATGGGTCATGCCATTTTGGAAATCGTTAGGGAATTCAACATTCCCAGATTCACTGTGTCAAGAGCGTGCCGAGAGTATGAAATTTCAGGCATAACATCCCACCATGGACAGCGCAGTGGTCGACCGCCTGCACTTAACGACCGAGACCGGCGACGTCTGCAAAGAGTCGTAAATTCTAACAGACAAGCAAATAATCTATCAAATAACCGCAGAAATCAATGTGGGACGTACAAGGGACTTGTCTGTTAGAACTGTGCGGAGAAATTTGGCTTTCTTGGGCTATTCCAGCAGAAGACCGACTCGAGTGCCTTTACTGACAGAACGACATCGCTTGCAGCGACTCTCGTGGGCACGTGAGCATATCGATTGGTCCCTAGATGAATGGAAAACCGTGGCCTGGTCCGATGAGTCACGATTTCAGTTGGTAAGAGCTGATGGTAGGGTTCGAGTGTGGCGCAGACCCCACGAAGCCATGGACCCAAACTGTCAGCAAGGCACTGTTCAAGCTGGTGGTGGCTCCGTAAAGGTGTGGGCTGTTTTTTCATGGCATGGACTTGGTCCTCTGGTGCGACTGGACCGAACATTGACTGGAAATGCTTATGTTCAGCTACTTGGAGATCACTTGCAGCCATTCATGGACTTCATGTACCCAAACAACGATGGGATTTTTATGGATGACAATGCGCCATGTCACCGGCCACAACTGTTCGCGATTGGTTTGAAGAACATTCTGGACAATTCCAACGAATGATCTGGCCACCTAGATCGCCCGACATGAATCCCATCGAGCATTTACGGGACATCATCGAGAGGTCTGTTCGTGCCCAAAATCCTGCACCATCAACGCTTTCACAATTATGGACGTCTATCGAGACAGCATGGCTTAATATTCCTGCAGAAGACTTCCAACGACTTGTTGAGTCCATGCCACGTCGAGTTGCTGCACTTCGCCGGGCGAAAGGAGGGCCGACACGATATTAAGAGGTATCCCATGACTTTTGTCACTTCAGTGTATAATCATCAATGTTTTAATAATCATTATAGCTTAATATTTTTAATTCGATTCGTAAAATATTTCACATTTTAAAAAAATGATTAGTAAGTTAGAAACTTTATGTCTCATAAACTTTAACGGATTTCGAACCTCTAAAACCTTTAAAAAGAAAAAAATATCGACTTTTTATTTATCGGTAATAAATATGCAATATGTAGGTGTAATTTTAATTATTTGCATTATAAGGATAAATACAATTATTCTGATAATTGTATACCTTTATATAAGAACAATTAAAACTTTAAATAAAGTTATTTTTGTTTGAAATGAGATTTTTTAGCGTTATAAAATTCATAGTCTTTAAATTTCTACTTTAAAACGTATTGAAAAATTGGTCCTATTTAATATATAAAAACATTAATTTTTTTTTTTTAATTATCTTAAATATTTTTTGTTGATGCATAATCTTTTCCTCCATTCATTTTTTTTATTACAATTTTAATACACGAATCAATAAAAAAATATTTTATGTGGAATTTGAAAACCGTTGTACAGTGAGTATTTTTAAAGACAGCGAAATAAAAAGTTTTGAAACTAAACATTGTATCTACATGTTAACAAAAAGGCACTATATGACTCGGAATTTTTATCAAATTCTACGATTATTTTTTCCAAAAAGAGCGCGAGAAATGCCAATATACTGTATAAAAAGCAGCTATTGTAATATATTAATTATTTATGAATATTTTCTAACAATCTTGATTATTTTTATTTCTATACTGATTAATATTGAAACTAAATGTTCTCTGCCATTATGAATAAGTCATAAAACTGAATAATAATAAGCATGACAATTATTTTTTATTTTCTAATATTCTTGTAACTTCGATATTCTTTCAAAATCAATATAAAATAAGAGCGGCTGTTTAGAATATTACCTGGATAACGCAAAATGCGTTTTTTTTCAACTTCTGATTTAGAGGTAAAGTATACTACAGACTTTTTAACTGAACAAGAAATTCATATTTTTTCAATTTTTGTAGGAGGCATCACATTTATTAGAAAAGATGTGAGGTTGTACATATGAGTAACTATTTATTAAAAACTAGAAATTCTAGAAAATTTTCTGCCATAATAAAATGTTTCTGTCCATTAGTGACTTTTGTTGCAATCAGAACGGTATAGTTGTCTTACTTCAGCAATCAGACTGCCTGATGAGGGTTTCTTGGGTTTTCTGTTGTACACCAAACATATGTGGGATTACTTATAAGTGGGATAATGAGGAAACATTTCCTGGAATTCTTCATTTTATCATTCTTATCGGTGGGTTTTACAGGAAATACATAGTGAAATCGAATCTACGAATCCCTACTCCATTGGGAAAAAAAATTAGGTCCACTCTCATTTCTCATTTCATTTTTCTCAACAAAACGCTGAACATTTCTTTTTCATGGCAGTCTTTAATTGAAATTATTTGTTTTAATTAAGCATTCGTATTTTTTGTAAAATATATCATCATGAAAATAGTCTACAAAGAACACATCCCTAATTTGATTTCTTTGCACTATATAAGCCTTTCTTCTGTTCATACTGCTTTATTTCGAAAAAAGTTAATGCTTAACAGTATCATTTTTTCATTCTGTTTTTCTAAGACCTACTCGATAATTCATCACATAAATGTACACCCGTAAATTGAGTTTTTAAGAAGAAAAGTTTTCTGGGGGCATTAAAGAACTATAATCCTTTCGATTGCTTTTTTGCTAAGGTACATGTTTTCTCATAGCTTGGCAAATATTTGAAGAATCTTCTGTGATGAAAGAAAGCTTCTTCTGATAAAAAAGTGGATTTTGTCTGGCGCTGTGTCAATTTCAGTAAATCTCTTGAGTTATTGATTTAAGATCAGAAAGATAACAAGAGAATTTTTTAAGTGATAGAAACCACTTTCAGAACCATTATCTTTATGATAATAATGTTAAAGTCTTAATAGCGGTAAAATAAATATTATATATATTTATTTTCGAAAGATTACGATTATCATACCCTCCCTTCTATACCCGACAACTTACTATAAATATATGCATATATAATTGTTCATATTGCTTACAGTGTTTGGTTTATATATGTATATATAATTGTTTATTTCCTGATTTTTCATTTTTTGTAAATTCTAGTGTTCAAAACGAATTGTTAAATTGTACGTAAGAGTTTTCGAATCAAGCATTTGATTCAACACCGAATAAGTGAGATTTAATCTAACTTGCCAATACTGTAGATGGATAGACACAATACATATAAAGATCTAGAAATCTTTGTTAGGATAAAGAAAAAGGCTGTCCTTAAAACAGTCTGGCTTCACATGCCGTTCTTAAAGCTAAGGTGAAAAATTGTGGTGCAATGCAGCAAACAAGATCAAGGTGTCCTTTTTGGTAACATAGATTCTGATATAAATCTTCCATTCAAATAGAGATTAACATAAATAATAAAAACAACATCGGGTTTAATGACAAAGTATGTTAAAAAGAAATAAGATGGTGGTCCATTACCACCATCCTTCAACAAGGGTCGCTTGCTGCTTAGTTGGGAAGTCTTAGCTCTGGAGCTGTAACTCCAAGTTGTGACATGAAGCTCTTGCTGCTTAACTAGAACTACTTGACATTGACTTTCCTTTTGGAAATCATTTTTTACCTGCTTGGTAAATATTTTAACAATTTTTAATTAATAAAGACTTAGATTTATAATTTCAATCGTGTGGCAGCTTTATCATATATATATATATATATATATATATATATATTTGATAATATATAAACTAACGTAGAATTTCCTTACAATATAGATAATTTGGCCTTGAAATCATCTGGAATTTTGGTGTCAGATTCAATATAGAGGTTCAGATGGAAAAAATTACTTTTGAAGGCTTTTCTAAATGTAATTTTTATTTGAGGTACACTTAAATAAAACTTATGAAAATGCCCAAGCAACCAGTCGAATTCCAAAAAAAAAAAAAAAAAAAAAAAAAATGATTTTCAAAATAATAACTAGTAAATACTTTTTTTTTTACTTTTTAAACAAATAATTAAGTCATCAAAAGGGAAGTATTTCACGTTCGTCCTAAAAGTTCAAAAACAATTCGTACATGAAACATTTTAGATTAAATAAAGAAAATAATTGGTAAATGATTATTTTTATAACAAAATGAAATGAACAAAAATAATTTGGTCTATACAATAAATTCTAAAGATCGCTTCGTAAATTTAATCTAGCATTTATGTTCAAATGAAAAGAAAACTAAAGAAAATAATGTGTATTTTTTTTTTTTAAATTTTAAAGTTCCCTTTGTTGTATAAGGATTTTTAATGTCATCCTCTTTAAAAATATGTTTCGTTATCGGAGAATTTTTTACAGTGAAACCGTGTTATAGTATTGTTATAGAAGATTTCAATAAAAGCATGATGTAGAAAACTGAAACTGAAATTGATCTTTATACTAACATCGAAACTTTTCCATATGAAATATTTTAATATATTTTACATAATTAGGTTATATAACTATGCAGCAATATATATTTTTTTTTACATTTTATATTCCCCTACTGGAAATATCAATGGCTTTTTGTATGGTTAAATAATACAGCATGAATAAATATATTTAAAAACACTAATAAAATGCATTAGTTTTAGCATAAATTTTTGTAAATTCCTAGAAATATAAAATAAAATTTTCTTTAACCTATGCCTTGAATTTTGAGTACATTTAAAGATTATATGCTTAATATAACAAAAATAACGTCCTAATTCAAATGCGTGCAATCAGTCACGTTTCATGCATTACATAAATCGCAAATTTCTTTTTTTAAACTTTTTATAATCTGATCTTTTTGTAATTTCGAATCGTAAGACAATATTCCATTCCATTTCCGCTTTAATGCACTAAAATTTATGATGAATTTATTTAGAAATTATTTATTAGAAAAATAACTTTAGATAACTAAATATATTTAAAATACAAGTATGAATGCTATATGAAACTATGAAAGCTGTAATATATATATATATGAAAGATGAAGAAATCTGTAGAATATATATATATATATATATATATATATATATATATATATATATATATATAAAAGATGAAGAAATCTGTAGAATATATATAAAAGATGAAGAAATCTGTAGAATATATATATATATAAAAAAAGAAGAAATCTGTAGAATATATATATATATAAAAGAAAAGATGAAGAAATCTGTAGAATATATATATATATATAATGAAGAAATCTGTAGAATATATATATATATATATAAAAAGAAGTAGAAATCTGTAGAATATATATATATATCTGTATATATATATATATATAAAAGATAGAAATCTGTAGAATATATATATATATATATAAAAGATGAAGAAATCTGTAGAATATATATATATATATATATATAAAAGATGAAGAAATCTGTAGAATATATATATATATATATATATAAAAGATGTAAATATATATATATATATATATATATATATAAAAGATGAAGAAATCTGTAGAATATATATATATATATATATAAAAAGATGAAGAAATCTGTAGAATATATATATATATATATATAAAAGATGAAGAAATCTGTAGAATATATATATATATATATAAAAGAGAAAGAAAGCTGTAGAATATATATATGCAATGTGTAGAATACATATATGAAACCTATATATTGTATACTTAGGATATACATTTTCATTCGCAAATTGTAAAACTAGAATTATGAACAAAAAAATTTCACAGTTAGGTTTTCTAATAGAATGCTATTTAAATTCAGTCCTTTTTTCTAATACGTTATGTGGGTTAAATACTTTTTTAATTCGTAACAATACTTGAATAATTTCTCTAAAATAATATGAATAAAAAAAATAAGTTGTTGTTTAGAAAATAAAACAGAACATTTATTTATAAAGATAAAATATATTTATTTGAATTATGTGAATTATTATCCAGAATGATAAACACAACAAATTTCGATAAATAAAGATTAATACCTTTGTTTGTCTAAACAGAAACAATAAGTAGGCATATGAAAACACAAATCTCAAATCATTTTATTATATCTTCACCCGGAGTTTTATAAAAAACAAAAAATAGTTTCTTTCAACGCTTCTAAACTTAAACAATGCTGATAAGTTCTAAATCCATATATATTTAACAAAGCGACTTTCAACCAAATGCTTAGATAATAAACAAATTTCTACGAAGTTTTCAAAATATGCGGAAGCGCCGAAAAGCAAAGTTGAGAAAGGAAACTTATCGCAAACAACAGAATTTATTGAGCACCCCGCGGCATTTATTTTTGCTTTGCAAGTTGGAGATTATCGTTTGGAAGTGAAGTTAATGCATTTTCCATTGCTATTTATCATTTATGTTAAAGCTTTTAAACAGTTTAAAGGATTTTTGTAGAATCTAGTGAGATTATTTATTGAAGAATATAATACGTTTCCACGGTTCCCTGCCAAATGTTATTTTATGAATTTAAAAAAGAAATAATTTAGACAATAGATTAAAAAAAAATGTAAAATGAAATGTACTAATACAGTATATTCTGTATTTATTCAAAATTATCCTTTGTTGATGTTGTTATTGTCGTTATTATTGTTAATTTCATTTGACAGTCATCTTTTCTCAATAACTGTAACTTCATTGAAATGCAAAAATTAAAATTTTGAATTAGAATACATCTACTGTTCTAGAAATATCAATGCAAAAGTATGCATTTTCCAACGAAATTCTCTTTTTTCATTCCGTTTTGGAAATTACCACATTTATCTTACATTTTGCTTTCCTTCATTAATTTTAAAGTGCTTTATAAATCTTATTTTTAAATAGATATTTTTGTATTATACCCGCTTCAACAGTATATGACATACAATGTTTCCCATTAGTTTAAGAGGATTTAAATAAAAAAATCAACTTGACTTTCCTACGCGCATTTTTCATTCCTATACTTATGGAGGATTTATTTTTTAACAAGAGAAACGATTATAAAGATAGAATTATTACCAATAGTTAGCACAACAAATATAGATGTTCATTGTGTTCGAAGGGAGAAGACTTATTCATATAATCAATGCCGATGTCAGTTCCAGAGATCGTAGAGGTCTTGCATCATTACAAATTAGATTAAATTACTAATTTAGAAATTAGATTAAAAAAATAAGTGTAAATAAAGTAAAATGCAATATAATTTGCATTTATTCAAACGAATTTTCCTTTTTTTGTTGCTGATTTATGTTGTCCTATCTCGTTAACTGTAACTACATTGAGATGCAAAATCAAAGTTTCTAATAAATATATATCAACTGTTCCAGAAATATCATTGCTTAAGTATGCATTTTTTAATATGCAATTTTTAAATTTTTCTTTCTTTATTTTGTATTGAAATTCCCACTTTTATCTTTAAAATTAATGAAGAAAATCAAAGTGTAATTAAGTCTTTATAAATCCTTTTCATGAGTAACTATAGGACATACAGGATGTCCCATTAGCTGAAGCAGATTCAAATAATGAAAAAAAATCAACAAATTGGTGTACCGAGTCGAATTTTGCTCTCTTACATTTATTCACGATTTATTTTTTTAAATAAGAAAGACGATTGTTGAAATTATTACCAATAGGCACAACAAATACAGATGTTCAATGTGCTCGAAGGTAGAATACTTTTTCTTGTAATCAAAGCAGGTGTTACATCCAGCGATCGTAAAGGCCTAACATCATTACAAAAATGGCTTATTATTCGTTTGTGAACAAATATAATAAGCGGAAAATTAGTAAAATGCGTTGTGATATGAGACTTCTCTCAATCTTTCATAAATCTAAAAACTGCCTTTTACGCTTTTAACATTTTATTTTTGAATAATGATATCTCGTTATGGTGAAAGTCTGCTAACCACTGGTTTCGCAAGATTTTTTGGATGAATAACAACCAAGATTTACTCTTGAAATCAATTTACAACATACAATGAGTGTGGATTTAGGAAGCAGCTGTTCAATATATTCAATTATATAATAGCTATTGTAGAAATGCCGATTGAAGATTAAAGTAAATTAATGTGCATTCGCGCGCATGTGGGCACGTGCATGCTTTCTAGTTCAAATAACGAATCTGCAATTTCATTATCACGTGACAAACAAATACCATTTGTAATAGCTCTGTAATAATTCAGTATCTTTAGGAACTTATAGGATTAACTAAAATATTATAAGATAATCTAAGGAAGTTGTTGAATAGTCTAGTTAACCATAACTCTTGGTCATATTAACCCCGTCAACAACAGAGGAGGAATGACAAACAACATTTCTGAAATGTACGATAATGTCAATAATGAGTATACTGATAAACCATCCAAGATTACAAAAAGTATTTTTTACATAAAAATTTTAGGAAAAAGAAAATAATGTAAAAAATAATTAAATGTTTATAGAGTAATTCTTCTGGTAATGATAACACGAGATTTTATCCATCATACACATTTACATATAGGAACAAATATTTTTAATAAAAATGATGCTAAAATTATTTGACTTGGGTCTAACTGTCTAGATAATGAAAGTAATATCGATTATATTCTGAAAGTATGTATTTCTTAATACAGCCATCTTCAGGCTGGTAGTATATTGTTGTGTCTAATCCTCAGTGTCCTGCAGTACGGGGCGGACATCTCATGAGTAATATGCTCATCAGACTATAATAATTATACGATGCCAGGATATTAAAACTGCAATTAGGAATGATATTTGGCAGTAACTAGATTATTATTTCCTCCACTTTCCTGATATGTTTGCCACTTTTTTCTTTTTCTAATCTACATATTACATATGCTGATATGTCAATGTATTTATCTGATCTTCCAATTAAACCCATATTAATAATAAATCTGTGTAAATCCAATGTTGTGGATTAATTAAAGCATTAAAATTATTTTTAAGCAGATGCTTTACCATCTTGAATGTATTATATAAGTGTCATCCTGATTTTAATTATAAATATAGAGAAAAAAAAGATAGCTGTGAAAATTTTACAACAAAGACAAACTTTTCCTACATTAAAAGGAAAAATTTATGTAATCATCTAGATTTCCTAATTGAAACAAAATGAACCTAATCCTTGAACTGCATACAAAGTGAATATTAATAAAATAAATGAAATAATTATAATTAGCAATTTCAAATACTAGTCACGTTTTAACTCCATGTAATATACCCTCAATCAATTTTTTTTCTATGTATGCACTGAAACTGTTAAATGTATTAAATTAATAATAAAATATTGCAATATTCTAACCTCGTATTTGACATAAGTTACTTTGCATTGTGTGCTGAACTTACTTTAATCATATAACTGTAAACTAATATAACTAATTATTAAAACATATCTGAGATTACAGACTTTACCACATATATTATGAGTAAATGAAATAGTTTTATTTAATAATCGATTTATAGTCAAGTATATATAACTTTTTAATCTGTGTATATCTTTTAATATTACAATACTCTAAAATATGTTATTTTGGATCACTGGACACTTTGAACTGAGAGAACTTCATTTGCAACTAGAATGTTTGATATTGATTGAGTGTAATACTTTAAAAGCTAATGTACCTATAGTCATTTATGTGATAAAAAAGATTTTCCATTGACATTGTTTTCTTTTTACATGTAAGGAATTTTAGCTAAGTTCTTACCTAGAAAATTATAGAAGATTACAGTTGCACATAAATAGCCATACGAGCCAGGTGCTTTGTACTGGCTTTCTGATTCAACAAGCGAAACTGAACTGAAAGTGGAGATATCCAACTGGTCGGCAGAATAAATCCATATATTTAATTTACCAAATCACAGAGTTGCTTTCTTAACTGTATTCATATTTTTCCATCATAATTTTGAATAAAATAATTCCAGGGTTATTATCTCTTGAATTTACATTCTATAACCTTGTTTCTTTTGCTCAATTGAAGCACTTTTACTCTATGAATTTACTCTGTCCACAATTTGTGTTGGATGTCTCACCTTTCAGTTCAGATTCGCTAGTTTAGTCAGAAAGCCAGTACACAGCACCAAGCTGGTATGGCTACTTATATGCAACTATAATCTCTTATAGTTTTCTAGGTAAGAATTTAGCTAAAATACCTTACACACAAAATGAAAACAGAGAACAATATCAATAGAAAATCTTTTTTATCACATAAATGAAAAAATAGGTACATTAGCTTTCAAAGGATTACACTTAATCAATTACTGAAAGTACCTTGAGTGAAAAGTTTCTTCTAAAAAGCAATTTCTTATATAACTCTAGGGAATAAATTAAATATAAAGGCTCCTGAAATGTTTTTTTTTTTTTTTTTATATATTTCTTATTTTTGTTGGTAGCACAATAAACAAAGAATAATTCCGAACAAAATAAATATTGTTATAAATTGTAACACGTTGTTTTATAATGTAAAAATAATTATAAATTGTTCTAGAAATGTGATAGAAACCAAATCCGAAATACGCTAATATCTATATAGATGAGTTTTGTTTTTTTTCTTTCAGAATTAGCCGCCCTCAAATTTTGTAATTAAGTTTTAAAATTTAGGCGAAATATTTTTATCTCTCTGACACCATAAATGTGTACATAAAGAAAAAGCTACATTTTTGAAATCTAATGAGTTCATCTAAATATATTTTTCTCTCAATTGTAATAAAAAAAAATTTCAGGTCTATATTTTTAAATGGATAGATGCACGAAACTAAAATATTCACCTAGCACATTATAAACAAACAAGAAAAAAAAAATTTCTTAAAAGCAATTTCGAATGTATTAAAAATGCCTCTCTGTTTCACACTATCGAGTTTTATCTTTGCTTTAAGTTGTTGAAACCATATTTTTAAAATGCATTTTTAATTGGAATTATGATGAAGAACTCTGATAAACATTGAGAAACTTCAAAAAATGAAAGATTTTCTTTAAAAATGTGTAGACAATAAAATATAATTCTCTAATATTGCTTAAAATTCTCTATTTAAAAGTGATTAACCCCTTCGAATGGAAATTACAATAACTCCCAAATGAAAAGCAGTATATAGTTTACTGTATAATCTTATTTCGCATATTTGCAACTGAAATATCAAGGACGGACGTAGTTCTGTTTTTTTTTTCTGCCTCAATCAGGTGGCTTATTGAATTCCTTCTATTAGCTAACACTCTCCCTACATATATATTTCTTGTTCAAATTTTCAATCGTTAATCAAATACTTTTTCATCCACTCGAGTTCAAATGAATGACACTCAGGTTTTTCAAATAATTCAGTAATTAAAAATATTTTGATTTAAGTTGCATATAACCAATAGATGAGATAAATTTTAAAAAATGAATTATTTATAAAGGATTTTCGAAAATAGTGAAAAAAGTAGGAATTGACTATTTTTTTTTTTTTTTTTTTTTTATATTACTTGTTTTTATTTTTCTTGGATGAATTCTATAATGATAAAAAATATTATGTACAAAGTTGAAAATAACGAATACGAAGTTGTTTATGAGTTGTAAATATTCGGATAATCATAAGCAATAAAGCAAAGAAATGAAAACAAAAACATTCTCATCTTACCCCATTCAGTGGCATGACGGCGATGCAAGTAAATTGACAAGACAGCCAGTAGTACAGTTCGACAAGTACAAGACAGGTCGTAAGACAGTTGTTCTAAACTTAAATTGGTCACTTCTGCCCACTGACGCTCGACAAAATTACATCCAACAAGAATTATCGTGCTTTATAAATCTACACTCAAGAGCAACATTACGACCACCTGTCAATAGCGAGTTGGCCCACCTTTGACGCATAACACAGCTTCAACCCGCCTTTCCATGGATGCCACAAGTCCTTGTTAGATAGCCGGAGACAGATTGTACCAGATGTTTAGGCAACGGTCATGAAAATCCGAGATATTACGAATTGGTGGTGTTTGAACTCTGACCTGCCGTCCCAGGATATCCCAAATGTGTCTATCGGATTTAGATCCGGTCAGTTAGGCGGCCAGAAAACTAACTTGAATTCAGCATCATGTTCCTGGAACCACTCCAACACAATTTTAGCCTTGTGACAAGGGGCGCTGTCCTGTTGGAACATTCCATTTCCAGCTGGAAAAACATAGGTCATATAAAGGTGCAACTGGTCCGCAATGATGTTCAGATACCGTGTAGCATTCATGGTCTGCTCTACCACAACCACGGGTCCCAGAGACGCCCAAGAGAACGTCCCCCAAAGCATAATACCGCCACCACCGGCCTGTGCGTGACCTACAGTACATTGAGGGAGCAACAGTTCGCCTGGAAGACGACGTATCCTGACACGGCCATCGACATGATGAATGACAAACCGTGATTCATCTGACCAGGCAACTCTCTCCCACTGATCCATGGACCAGTCACGATGTTCCCGAGCCCAGCGCAGGCGCAGTTGGCGATGACGCTTGGTCAGCAAAGGCACACGAGTGGGATGTTTGCTGCGTAGCCCCATATCTAACAGTGTCCGCTGAACAGTGAGCTCCGATACTATTCTACTTGGCCCTGCATTGTATTGGGCTGTCAGCTGAGCCACTGTCTGGCTCCGGTTTTGCTTCACCATGCGAGACAGTCTACGACGACCTTTTTCTTTGATAGCGTGTGGAAGTCCAACACCACGTCGTCTACTGCTGATTTCACCGTCATTCATCCACTTTGCATAAGTACTAACAACTGTAGATCGCGAACAACCCACGAGTCGTGCAGTTTCGGGAATACTTGTTCCGAGCCTTCGAGCCATTACAATCTGCCCTTTATCAAAGTCGCTTAGATCCGCAGCCTTTCCGATCACACACAGAAGTAAGTGAAAGAATGATTCTTCAGACTCTCCAGCAGCAGTTAAATACCACTTCCAGCTGATCACGTGCCTTCCATGTCATCCAGGCGAGTTCATTGCAAAATGTAGGGGTGGTCATAATGTTTCGCCTCTTGAGTGTATATGGGAGGTTTATAGAGCAAATAACTATTATTTTGAGTATTCGTTTTTGTTTTATTTACTTTTTTTTTCTTTTTCACTTCAAGATACTGGAATATAATTTTTAAACTTTTTCAGATACTATAATTTTTAAATATGTGTGAGGGATAATAAAAATGAACCACCTAAAGTGAGGTAGAAAAGCAAACTCAAATAAAGTGAATGATGAATTTGAACAGTGCACCTACGGATAGAATACGATGAAGGTAACCATTTGAGATCCTTAATTGGAATATATTATGACTACTGAAAATATTACTATGTACTTTCATTGATGGATCCACCTCCCCGTGGTGCTCCCTGGTAACGTCACTTACGACGGCCAAGAGCTCCACACATCTCCGCGGGTGTTCTCGAACATGTTCTATAGCGTGAACGTTGATGCCTTGGAGTACAACAAGCCCAGTTGAGGGCAGCCAAAGGCAGTGGGGGTGTTGTACTTATTACATATCACCCTATCCGTGGAGCCGGATAAGGCGGAATCCTGGTAGCCCTGAGTTGGTTCTGTCTGCGCTTCTGGTCATGCAGTCTTCCGTAAGCCTTCGGGCAGGTCGGTAAATCTTTATTGAATTTACTTTCATTGACAGACTACCCAAAAGTATTGAGGCACTTGGTCAAGGTTTCCGTTAAGAAGAGAAAAGGTGCGAATTCAGTAAATTAATTAAAAGTAATTTCGTTAAATGTCAATAAGTAGATACAATGTTTTAGGCTAAGTGCAGCATAATTATTAATATTTCATTCCGACTTCTGAATGGGTTAAGTGTGTTTAAATAAAACATTTTTGCTTTGAAATTAACTGTTTAAGTTTGTATATCTGAGGAGATATCTATTTTATATTTTTTAACATAGTAGTAAATATTTTCTACAGTACATTATATTTCCTTGTCATTTTTCTTAGATTTATTTATAGAAAATAATTAAAATTCAATTATCGTTATCAGCAAATCTTTCCGCTTTATTAAGAAAAAAAAAATCACACAAGCCGAACATCCAGAATTCATAAGACTTCTTTCGCTCTTCTAATTCACATGTCCTTGCCCGAACCGAGCGACTAACAGGGTCTCTTCAGTGGATCGAGAGAAACTAGGATTGCGACGAATATTTTCATCGTTCGTCGCTCCGAATCGGGGATCAAAATACCTTCCAATCGTCTTTGGAATGTCCGCATTCCAATCATTGGGACTCCATCATTAATCTTCACTCGGATATCTCAGGAAAGGGCTGAATGATCCTATTCGTGCAGTGCGTAGGTATTTATGAAATATATGAATGCTGTTTTTCTTTATATTTATGCCCATAGTTTGGGATGGTACGAAAATGTATCAGTATCTGGAAAAGTATCGGACTCTAATTATTTTCTAGTTTAAATTTAGAGTGAGTTGGAAGTAAATGAGCTGTTCATAATTTTTGTCGTTGTTTAAAAATATTAAAAATTCGACTTTTTAAATATCTTTTAACGGATCCCTTTAGAAAATTTTGAAAATAGATAGTATGAAAAATTTTACTTAATTATTTAGGTTATTATTCTCAACAGTTTAGAGGTAATAAATTTAGTTAAAATTCCAATCATCTTTATAAATTTTCGAATTTTATGCAACTTAAAATTATAAATATTCCTTGTAATACACAGTTAAGTTAAATTCACTAATTACGAACTAAAAACACT
>BPLQ01002424.1:0-129352 GCA_021605075.1 Caerostris darwini | reverse complement strand
CAAGTAATTATTCATAGCCGGTTGTATAAAAGTCCTGTGTGTTGGGAAAATATAAATTGTTCGCTACAAATTAAAACTCATCTATATGGTAAGGATTTTATTATTTTTTGGTCTATACGTAAACAATTTAATTATAAATATATATATATATTTTTTACATTTAACAATAAAACACGTTGTGATATATACATTTGTTGAATAATGCACGTTATACGAAGCATAAGACTAAAATTGACGATTACTGATAAAGTTTCAAGAATAGCCCCTGTAAATTGCTACTCAACCATAGGTTTAGGTTTTATTTAATATTTTTGATAAATTAAATTGTTCAGTTATAACTATATTATGATCCTTATAACTAAGAAGATATCACTTTTTTTATTGATGAAATAAATTATTTTATTACTTAATGCACACTGAATTTCTGAATTTCATGATGATGAAGTTTCGGAATTGAAATAATAGTAAAAACCATACTTGGTAGAAATAAAAATGTTAAAATAATATTGGTCTTTAAATTACAAAAGAATTCAATTTTATTAAGGGAGTTTTAATCAAGATAAATACAACATTTTTTTAAAGACGAAGTCATTTTGCCTGAAGGACACACCTTAATATGTTTTCTATTCGAATAACTTTATTTTTCTCTTCCTTATAGAAAAGAAAGTTTTTTTTTAAACAAGTGCATGCAAAAATGGTATCCATATGAAGTTTGAAACTTTGAAGAGGTGGGTCTTCTTATTTGTGAACGGCTTTCAGTGTTTACCAAAATAAGTTTTTTTAAGGAACCGGATCTGCACATTTCTGCTCCCAGTGAAAAACTGTCACTCTCGGACGAGCGCAATTGCTCAGATTCAGAAAATTCCAATTTCCATGTCTCCATTGAAATGGAAAGCAGGAAATTAGGCTCTCTGTCTCCTCAGTCCTCCCTTGGCGATGTACAGATATCTGGGAAGAAGAAGATACCCCACAAACGGAAAACACCTGTCCCAAAAACAAGAAGGAAAAAGAATCACAAACACCAGTGGAAAAAAAAGGAATTAAAAAAAAATACATGACGTTTCGCACGCCTCAATTATTTCGCTCCTGAACCTCTGAAAAGTTTCTTCTTCTTCGTATACTACAGGGTTCTTATGCATATTTTTTCCTTCCCTTCCTCCCATTCGTCTATTTATCTTTCTCTGCTGCTCTGTTTTTGCTCTGTTTTGCTTCTGATGTCCTTTCTTTCCTCTTGCAATAACAGAGCAGGGGACAATCGTGTCTTCTCTCCATCTGCAAGTCTGAATAGGAGCAGGTTTTTCGGGGTTGTCCGCCATTTTTTCTTTCCGTTCGAATAAATGAGGCGCTATAATTATTTCCTCTCTTTCTCTCTCCTCCCAGATGTGCGTCATTTGATAAACTTCTGGAGAGCCACCGGCAGACCTTTTTAAGTGCTGAAGTTTTGGCACACAACAAAAAAAAAGCAGTACAATTGTGTTGTTCGGGACGTTATTTATGTCAGTCTCGTTGGAACACCGGTCAGTGCGTCGCTTTAATCTGAAATGGAAAAGTTGAAACAAAGATTCGGGTCATGGCTGCAATAAATATTATTTAACCGTAAGTTACCTTATTTTTTATGTAAGGAAACTTTTATTTAGAGACTGTTTTCTTTCTCAAGTAATTATTCATAGCTGGTGTTGCAAAAATCCCGAAGGATAAGAAAAATAAAAATTGCCAACGCCAATTTAAGACTCATCAATATAGTGAAGATTTTATTATTTTTTTGTTACTATGTAAATAATTTAATTATTATAAATATATCTTTTTACATTTATCAATAAAAGATGTTGGTAAATATGATTTTGTTGAATAATGCAAGTTATACAAATCAAAAGACTGAAATTGTCGATAACTGATAAAGTTTCAAGAATAGCCCCTTTAAACTACTACTCAACCATAGATTGAGGTTTTATTTAATATTTTTGATAATATGTAAATTGTTCAGTTATAATTATAATGTAGCTCTTATAACTAAGAAAATATCACTTTGCTTATTGTTGAAACAAATTCTTCATTTCTTAATGCATAGTAAATGAATCAATTTGATTTTTTATGAGGAATAAATTTTGGAATTGAAATAACAGTCAAAATCCCAGTTTGTATAAATAATATTGGTCATTGAATTAACAATGAATTTTATGAAATAAGTTTTAATAGACATAAATACAACATTTTTTTTTAGACGAAATCATTTTGCAAGAACTGAATACAGAATGAAGGATACACCTTAATATATTTCTTTCTCAGAGTATCTTATTTTTTTTTTCCTTTCCTTTCGGAAAAGAATACTTTTTTAAAGAAATGCATGCAAAAATGGTAACCACATGAAGTTTGAAACTTTGAAGATGTGGGTCTTCTTATTTGTGCACGGCTCTGAGTGTCTACCAAAATAAGGTTTTTTTAAGAAACCGGGTCTGCACATTTTTGCTCTGGCTACGTCAACCAGTGAGAAATTGTCACTCTCGGACGAGCGCAATTGCTCAGATTCAGAAAATTCCAATTTCCATGTCTCTATTGAAGTGGGAAGCAGGAAATTAGGCTCTCTGTCTCCTCAGTCCTCCCTTGGTGATGTACAGATATCTGGGAAGAAGATATCCCGCAAAAACTGTCCTAAAAAAAAGGAAGGACAAAGAATCACAAACACCAGAGGAAAAAAAATAAAAAAAAAAAATACGTGACGTTTTGCACGCCTCAATTATTTGGATCCTGAACCTCTGAAAAGTGTTTTCTCCTCCGTATACTACAGGGTTCTTATGTATATTTTTCCTCCCATTCGTCTTTTTATCTTTCTCTCCCGCTCTGTTTTTGCTTTGTTTGGCTTCTGATGTCCTCTTCTTTCCTCTCGCAATAACAGTCCGGGGAGAATCGTTTCTTCTCTCCAACTGCAAGTCTGAATAGGACCAGGATTTTCAGGTTTGTCCGCCATTATTTCTTTCCGTTCGAATAAATGAGGCGCTATAATTATTTCCTCTCTTTCTCTTGCCTCCCAGTTGTGCGTCATTTGATAAACTTCTGGAGAGCCACCGTCAGGCCTTTTTAAATGCTGAAGTTTTGGCACACAACAAAAAAGAGGCAGTGCAATTGTGTCGTTTTCGGGACTTTATTTAAGTCGGTGTCGTTGAAACACCGGTCAGTGCATCGGTTTAATCTGAATAGGAAAAGATGAAACAAAAACTCGGGTCATGGCTGTAATAAATAACATTTAAACTTAAGTTACCCTATATTTTACGTAAGAAAACTTTTTTTAGGAACTATTTTCTTTCTGAAGTAATTATTCATAGCTGGTGAAAAAATCCTGAGTGATCGGGAAAATAAAAATTGTACACTACAAATTAAAACAAATTTATATGGTGAGGATTCTTTTTTTTTTGTGAATTCGTAAATAATTTAATTATTATGAATAATTTATTTTACATTTAACACTAAAACACATTGTGAAATATGCTTTTGTTGAATAATGCAAGTTATGCAAAGCAAAAGACTGAAATTGACGATTACCGATAATGTTTCAAGAATAGCTTCCCTTAAACTACTACTGAACCATAGATTGAAGTTTAATATATTTGATAACGTGTAAATTGTTCTGTTATAATTAGAATGTAATTCTTATAACTAAGAAAATATCACTTGGTTTATTGTTGCAAAAAAATGCTTTTATTTGTTAATTCGTAGTAAAAGACAGCATTTGATTTTTTATGGTGAAGAAGTTTCTGAATTGAAATAACTGTAAATATTACACTTGACATAAATAAAATTGGTAAAATAATACTGGCTTTTGAATTACAAAAGCGATTTTAGGAAATAAATTTTAATAAACAAAAATACAACTTTTGCTTTAAGACGAAATAATTTTGCAAGAACTGAATACAGCATGAAGGACACCTTAATAAGTTTCTTTTTCGAAGTTCCTTATTTTTTTTTTGTACCTTTATTTTCAGGAAAGAAACCTTTTTTTAAAGAAGTGCATGCAAATATGGTATCCATATGAGGTTCGAAACTTTGAAGTAGGGGGTCTTCTTATTTGTGCACTGCTTTGAGTGTTTGCCAAAATAAGTTTTTTTAAGGAACCGGATCTGCACATTTCTGCTCGGGCGATGTCAACCAGTGAGAAACTGCCACTCTAGGACGAGCGCAATTGCTCAGATTCTGAAAATTCCAATTTCCATGTCTCCACTGAACTGGGAAGCAGGAAATTAGGCTCTCTGTCTCCTCAGTCCTTCCTTGCGATGGACAGATATCTGGGAAGAAAAAGATACCCCGCAAACGAAAAAAACTGTCCCAAAAAAAGAAGCAAAAAGACGCACAAACACCAGAGGAAAAAATGAATAAATAAAAAAATACGTGACGTTTTGCACGCCTCAATTATTTCGCTCCTGAACCTCTGAAAAGTTTCTTCTTCTTCGTATACTACAGGGTTCTTATGTATACTTTTCCTTCCCTTCCTCCCATTCGCCTTTTTATCTTTCTCTCCTACTCTGTTTGGCTTCTGATGTCCTCTTCTGTCCTCTTGCAATAGCAGTGCGGGGAGAATCGTTTCTTCTCTCCATCTGTAAGTCTGAATAGGACCAGGTTTTTCGGGGTTGTCCGCCATTATTTCTTTCCGTTCGAATAAATGAGGCGCTATAATTATTTCCTCTCTTTCTCTCTCCTGCTAGAGGTGCGTCATTTTATAAACTTTTGGAGAGCAACCAACAGGCCTTTTTAAGTGCTGAAGGTTTTGGCACACAACAAAATAAAGAAGAGCAATTGTGTCGTTATAGGCTTTATTTATGTCGGTTTCCTTGAAACACCGGTCAGTGAGTCGCTTTAATCAGAAAAGGAAAAGTTGAAACAAAGAATCGGGCCGTCATGGCTGCAATAAGTAACATTTAACCTTAAGTTACTCTTTTTTTATGTAAGGAAACTTTTATTTAGCAACAATATTTTTTCTCAAGTAATTATTCATAGCCGGTGGTGTAAAAGTCCCGAGTGATTGGCAAAATAAAAATTGTCCATTAGAATGTAAGACTCTTCTATATAATAAGAAGTTTATTATTTTGTGTCGACACATAAATTGCTGAATTATAAATATTTTGAATTTTTACAATTACAATAAAATAAATTTTAAAATATGCTTTTATGGAATAATGCAAGTTATACAAAGCAAAAGACTGAAATTTGCGATTACTGATAAAGTTCCAATAATAACAGCCCAAGAACAACCAATCAACCACAGGTTGAGGTGTTATTTAATAATTTTGATAACGTGTAAATTGTTCAGTTATAATTATAATGTAATTCTTATAAGTAAGAAAATATCACATTGTTTATTGTTGCCAAAAATGCTTTTATTTCTTAATGCATTATAAATAACTGAATTTTAATTTTTTATGATTACCAAGTTTCGGAATTGAAATAACTGTAAAAATTTTACATGTTTTAATTAAAATTGGTAAAATAATATTGGTCTTTGAATTACAAAAGAATTCAATTTTATGAAATAATTTTTAATAAACATAAATATAATATTGTTTTAAGACGAAATTCTTTTGCAAGAACTGAATACTGCATGAAGGACACACCTCAATATGTTTCCTTTTTCGAAGTACCTTATTTGTTTTTCCTTCCTTTCTGGCAAGAAAACTTCTTTTAAAAAAGTGCATGCATAAGCGGTATCCATATGAAGTTTGAAACTTTGAAGAGGTGGGTCTTCTTATTTGCGCACGGCTTTGAGGGTTTAAAAAATAAGTTTTTTTAAGCAACCGGATCTGCACATTTCTGCTCCGGCGACGTCACCAGTGAGAAACTGCCACTCTCGGACGAGCGCAATTGCTCAGATTCTGAAAATTCCAATTTCCATGTCTCCACTGAACTGGGAAGCAGGAAATTAGGCTCTCTGTCTCCTCAGTCCTCCCTTGGGATGGACAGATATCTGGGAAGAAAAAGATACCCCGCAAACGAAAAAAACTGTCCCAAAAAAAGAAGCAAAAAGACGCACAAACACCAGAGGAAAAAATGAATAAATAAAAAATACGTGACGTTTTGCACGCCTCAATTATTTCGCTCCTGAACCTCTGAAAAGTTTCTTCTTCTTCGTATACTACAGGGTTCTTATGTATATTTTTCCTTCCCTTCCTCCCATTCGCCTTTTTATCTTTCTCTCCTACTCTGTTTTTGCTCTGTTTGGCTTCTGATGTCCTCTTCTTTCCTCTTGCAATAGCAGTGCGGGGAGAATCGTTTCTTCTCTCCATCTGTAAGTCTGAATAGGACCAGGCTTTTCGGGGTTGTCCGCCATTATTTCTTTCCGTTCGAATAAATGAGGCTCCATAATTATTTCCTTTCTTTCTCTCTCCTTTCAGATGTGCGTCATTTGATAAATTTCTTGAGAGCCACCGGCAGGCCTTTTTAAGGGCTGAAGTTTTTGGCGCCCAACAAAAAATAAAGCAGAGGAATTGTGTTGTTCTGGACTTTATTTATGTCGGTTTCGTTGAAACACCGGTCAGTGAGTCGCTTTAATCTGAAAAGGAAAAGTTGAAACACAGAATCGGATCATGGCTGCAATAATTAACATTTAACCTTCACTTTTTTTATGTAAGGAAACTTTTATTTAGAAACTATTTTCTTTCTGAACTAATTATTCACAGCTGGTTGTACTACTGTGTCGAAAAAGAAAGACCAATTTTAAATTTAAAATTCCCAGTGTTTATGGAATTTCACTTTGTTTTTTTATTTAGGTTTCTGACGCTATTCTTGACATCTGTGTGAAATGTGACGTCAAAATTCGAGTTACGCTTGGTTTTGTTAGATGCTAAAACTGATTCCGGCGATTCTTTAAATGTCTGAAATAATTCAGCAAAGAATTTGCATTAAATTATGTTGTCGGAAACATATGGAATGTTGCAAAACGCATTCGGTGTGCATTTCTATATCGGAAAGAAATGTTTAGAATTGGTGGTGCCATGGATCAATTCACGGTGGTGCCATGGATGTTAATAGTGGTTCGCAATCGACTTTAAGTCGTAGTTACCGCTCTCATACGACCGTAGAGCGTCACAGAGCCCAATCAGACTTCTTCTTACCCATTTCATTCCCAAACTGTAATGGGACAACTTAGCTCTCAGCACAGTGACGTGGTGTAGTGTATTAGTAATAGTAGATTTCTGTCATTTAGTTTTAGGAAAAATTATCCGTTTATATTTGGAAGCATACAGTAAAATAAGTATTCATTGCATAATAGACAGTAAAATAACTATTAATAAATACAATAATATAAATATTAATTGTCCTAATATATTAAATTGAATCACAATAAATTGAATTACATTTAAGAGCATCAAATGTGAACAAATGTTTTAAATAATCAAATAGTTATTATCAATATTACTACTAATTTCAATATAATTAATTTTGTTTAATTCCTTCAATGAAATTCAAATTTGTTATAATAAACAAAAAGTTATGTTTTTAAAAATCAGAAAGCGCATTATTATAATCGTGAGTACATAAATATATCATTCTTGGTATTTTTGAAGCAATTTATTAGAATGAATTAATAATACTATAATTAATTTGTATTAAGCAAACATGTTAATAGAATTTCCCCTAAACAAATATACTTCAGAAAATAAATATTTTTAATTTTGTATTTCAGATTTTAAAACAAAGGAGATGTTTTAAACAATCTGTTTCTTTCAGCTTTATTACAAAGTAAACATTGGAGTGAAATTTTATGATATTAGAAGTATTCTAAATCATTTTTAAATTTAAAACGCTACAAGAAAGTGATTAAATATAGTTGAATAATTTAGTAGTTCATTCAAATAAATTTTGACTACGCTATTATTTTGTCTATTTACTTTAAAATCACATATTATACTGGTTCCATTAAAAATAGATACTTTAAGTTATAATTAAATATTCCAAGTAGGATTTAATTAACAAGAATGCTAATATTATTTAATTCACATAAAGATAATGTGATTTAATAATATTCATTTACTTTTATGCAAAATAATTCTAGCATGTATTTTTAATTTGGTTTCTTAACAAGATTTTTGTTTAATTTTTACAAAGTATTAAATTACAGTGCTTACAAAGAAGCTTGTAATATTTATATTTGAAATTTATTGCTAGAAATTGTTTGTATATTAGTAAATTTTAATTGAAACGTAAAATTTAAATTCAAAAAGTTTAACTTGTGACACAAAAATCCTTTTAAGATTTTCTTATGTTGTTGTTTCTTATCCCACTTGGTAGATAGCAACAATTAGACTAAGAACCCGTATGATCAATAGAAGGAGGGAAAGGGGAGGCAGTTCTGTTGTAATGGAACTCCAGTAAATAGAAGTCTGACTTGGCTTCGTGATGCTGAGTTTTTACGAGGTAGAATTGTCAGCCATACACTTTATTATTAGACTGGTCATATTAGTCATATTAGACTGGGACCTACAATTTAAAGTGGATTCCGAACCTCTACAAACATCCATGCCACCGCAGGGAATTGAAATCTGTGACACCAAGTGCCAGAGCGCTAGTCACTCGGTCATCAGGCCCTGATTTTTTTAAATATACCAAAATAAAACAAAATGCTGACCCTCATAGCCAAATTAATTAAAAAAAATCAATTTAAATATGTTTTTTAAAATTTAATATTTTTAAAAATTACTACGTTTTTTATAATTAATTTTAATATATTTTTAAAATTAAATTTTGTACAAAAATCAGTTTATACTGAAGAAAATATAATTAATATAATGAAAAAAATATTTAAAAATAAAATTTTTTGTTATCAACTGTAGTTATTATTTTACACTGTTATCTAAGTAATAAATAAGATCCTTCGAAATTATCGTTAACTCTTCAAAATTATTGAAAATAAAATATTTTTGTTACCTTCATTATTTTAAAATGAAATTTTATACAATTGAAATGTAATTATGAAAATCTTTCATTAAAATATTAAAAAAATTCTCTATCAATTTTGCTACTTCAAAAAACATATTTATTTTAACATAAAAACAACAGCAATATTTACAGACTTTTAATGTAATTAAGAAAAACCCTTTATTATAATATGAATAAAAATTTCCTTATGTTATTTCAAACAATAATAACATCAGCAGTATTTGCATATAAAGTGAAAATTTTTTCATCCTCACTTGTACGCCCAACTCCCTTCAGTCATATTAGACTGGAATCTACGGATTAAAGTGTATTCCGAACTTTTGCAACCATACATGGCACCGCCGGGACTCTAAACCTATGGACCGAACGCCAGAGCTCTAGTCTCTTCGCCATCACGCCCTGATTTTTTTTTATAAATACAAAAATAAAACAATATTCTGACCCTCATAATCAAATTAGTTGAGAAAAAATATGTTTTTTAAAAATAAATTATATGTAAAAATCAATTTATACTAAAGAAAATATAATATTATGAAAAAAAATTGGAAAATAAAAATTTATGTTTTCAATGTTCATTATCATTTTACACTGTTTCGTAAGTAATAAATATTGTCTTTTTAAAATTATCATTAATTTTTTTAAATTATTGAAAATAAAATATTTTTATTACCTTTATTATGTTAAAATGAAATTTTACGCAATACATTAATATAAAATAGATTTTATAGATCTAAATAAAATTTTATCATCACTTAAATGATTATAAAGATATTCGATAGATTTATTTATTAGATATTCTATGGATAAATTTTAGATATATTTTTGATCATAATTTAAATGTAATTATGAAAAACTTTCATTAACATATTTAAAAATTCACGATTAATTTTGCTACCTAAAAACACCTACTTTTTAAAATTAAAAACAACAGCAATATTTACAGACTTTTAAGGTAATTAAGAAAATTGTATTATACTATATAAGAATATAGTATAATATAGTTATTAATATATAAGAAAACTTTATTTAATTAAAAAAATTTACTATGATAATATAAACATCCTTATATTATTACAAGCAGCATATTACTTCTACATAAACGCATCAGCAATATTTGCATACAAAGTGAACATTGTTTCATCCTCACTCCTCCCAGATATGTGTTAATGCAAGCTGAGGGCAAAGAAAGAGGAAGTAGCGCCCGAGGAGTAAGTATAGAAAGAAAGAGACGAGCGCACGTTGAGAAAGCAAACGGCGGAAAAAGCAACAACTGGCTATGAGCATGGGAGAAGAGCAAAATCAATACGGGGAAAGGTCACTTAATGTCAGGCTAATCTTCCACCGTGAAAAGCAAGAAGTGATCAGTCAGAAATGATTTGTCACTAGAACTCTTCGTCACGAATTTCTCCGATAGAGATGCATGAGATTCGGAGCTTTTTTCTTCTCCTTTGCTTTGTCTGGTACGTCAGCTGGCCCCGAGGCGTAAGAAGAAATAAATTGCAATTTTCGCCCCCTTTTTTTGTCTCCTGACATTTAGTGCCCTGCGAAAGGAAATGCAGTGCTTATTAGATTCATTCAATGGTGAACACGCAGTCACCAACAACATCCAAAAGTAAATATGTATGTTTATGTAAAAACCAAACTGAGAAAGGTATTTCCACAAGACATAAGGTGAGGTTATATTATAAATATTGATCCAATCTAACTTGAACTTTAATTAATTGCAATTCATCTGCAATTGATCCAGAAATAAGTAACATGTTAAAAAAGTTAATATATATCTATTATTGTATGTATTGTGTTTAGTATATAATTATGTGAATTACAATTATATACACAGTATACATACAATTTTACATATATAATTTATATAAATGTATGCACACAATTATCTATGCATAGACATTATATATATAATGTTAAAGTGAAATTATCATTTGTGATAAGCGTTGTAGTCAATGATTTGAAAAATCATAGATTAAATAGAGATTGTAGCAGAATTTCTCTCATCGATTCGTATTATCTTGTATGCGTCAACTTGATTTTTTATCATAACTAAATTTGAAACATTTTTTCTTTAAATTCAGCAAAGCATTACATCTCCCTTTCCTCCCTCAAAAGTATGTTGATATACATAAAAAGGATGTTTTCAATACATATCCATCAATTAGGTGATTTCTTATAGTTTCACAGTCTTTTCAAATAGTTTCACATCGAAAAAAAACCACGTATATATAGTAATTTAACAATAGTTACTAGATTCGTTTTAATCAAGTAGTAAACAAAATATTAATACAACAAAAACAAATAATAATATTTATTCACTTCTTTTAATAATTCATTTGCTTTAGAAACAAAAAATTATTTAAATCTGATATAAATATTAACAATAGTTATACTAAACAGACATGACATTATTTACTAACATAATATGTATTCTTTGCTTCAGCTACACAAAATTGTTTTAATCTGATTTAAATGTTAACAATAAGTATATTAAATAACAACATGAAATTTATTTATTAACGTAAATAACTATTGTTTGGAACATTTAATCATTTGAAACACGAAATTAATATTAGTGTTTGAATAAAAATCGAAGAAAAGACAAATACTTCTGGCTGAAAATGAAAGCATGGATTATTCAGTATAACTTTGTATACTCTGCCGGTCTTTCAATACAAAGTTCACTATTTGTTTGTATAACTTGCTGTCTGATGCTCGACATAGCGTTCACCAGAAAACCATAATGAGACATCAGCAGTCGACGTGCTCCTCAACGATACCTTTGTTGAGATTATACAATAATAGAGTACTTTTAATACAGTACTTTTAATAAGAGAGTACCTTTGTCTCTAGACATTTAAATGACAAATATTTTCCCCGTCGGAAAATAGGTGTATATAGTATTTTAACAATAATTAATAAAATCTTTTGTTTTAATCAAAACAAAAAATATTAACATTGAACAACACAGAGCATTTTTTTTATTAATTTCCTTTAATAATCCATTTTCATTAAATACCCAAAATTATTTAAATCTTATTTAAATACTTATACTAAACAACAGCGTAAAATTTATTTATTAACATAAATATTTATTATTGGGAACATTTAATCACTTTAAAACACGAAATTAATACCAGTGTTTTAATAAAAATACTTTACAAAGTATTACTTCTGACAAATACTTCTGGCTAAAAATGAAAGCACAGATTCTTCAGCATAACTTTGTATACTCTTTGGATCTTTCAATACAAAGTTTGCTTTTTGTTTGTATAACTTGTTGTTTGATGTTCGACACAGCGTTCACCAGAAACCCATAATGAGACATCAGCAATCGACGATACCTTTGTTGCGAGTACACAATAATAGATATCCTAAAATAGTACCTTTGTCTCTAGACATTTTATTAAAAGAGTGTGTGATCTACTCCTTTAATCACCCTTTCTAACA
Source organism: Caerostris darwini (assembly GCA_021605075.1). Lineage (NCBI taxonomy): Eukaryota > Metazoa > Arthropoda > Arachnida > Araneae > Araneidae > Caerostris > Caerostris darwini. Next base: position 116,974 of record BPLQ01002424.1, on the reverse strand, counting down.
ACCTTATCACTTCCAGATTTGCATATCAGAGGGCTACACGGATAGGCGTTTCGCTCTCTTCTCTATAACCATGCTATCAAGCGAGCCAAGAGTGTGACAAATATTCCTAACTGAATAATCCCTTTGTCTTCCCTTCCATTTCCCCTTTTCTGGGGGAAAACCGGATGACGAGGTAATGGAAGGGGGGTGACGAGGTGCTTTTAAAATTTTCTTCCCGAGAATGACTGGCTAATGAGACCACTGCTGTTGTGCGAATTTCGTCGATTAATTTTATGCTGATGAAATATGAATAGCCGACGTCTTGGAGTGCCGTAATAAGAATCTGGAATCACATCGGACAACAGATCCTCCCCATAGAATAGCTCGAGGGGGGAGCAGTTTCTACAAGCCTCTAATACAAAGCTGGGGATGATCATTATAGAGGATGAGACCATTGTTGAAGGTACCGGGATTGGAGCAGCGGTGGATAACTGTTATTTTCATTAAAACCGGATGATGAGGTAGAGGAATGTGGATGCTCACACACTGCGCCATCTACTTGTACCTCATGTTGTAGTTTTCTGCAGAGTGGATGATGGAAGTTTTTGAAGTCATTTTGATGTGTCGTTATAGCACTAAATTTAGTTACTTGTGAGGTATTTCAATGAATGTATGTAATTAATTGGATTAAAATTTTGCAATGCAACATTCATTAAATAAAAGCATTAAATTAGTTTTATTGGTAGTAGGGAAAATATAAATGGAAAATATAAATATAAATGGTTAGCAATAAATTAGTTAAATATATTGTTTTATCGGGTCTAAAAAAGTCTGTAGTTAAATAGTGTTGAAAATACAAAGAGTTTAAAATGTAGATTAAAAGTATTCCAAAAAATTTAGGGTTTTATTAAGTAGAGAAAGAAATTTAAGTTGTTTTGTAGTTTTCTAGTAGTTATTTTGTAGTTTTCTGCAGAGGGGATGATAGAAATTTTTGAAGTCATTTTGATGTGTCGTATTGTACTAAATTTAGTAACTTGCGAGATATTTCAATGAATGTATGTAATTAATTGGATTAAAATTTTGTAATGTTAAGTTCGCTATTCTCATAGATAAAAGCATTAAACTAATTTTATTGGTAGTAGTGTGGCAAAATTAAATGGTTAGCAATAAATAATTTTAAAATATTGTTTTAAAGGGTCCAAAACAAAAACTATGTAATTAAATAGTGTTGCAAATGCAAGTCTAAAACGCAGATTTAAAGTATATCGAACAATTTAAAGTTTTATTAAGTAAAGAAAAAAATTTAACGTTAAACATATTTTCAAAATTTTTTAAAATTTTCTTTCTAAGTAACCACATTATGTTGGAAGTACTAACATACAGAAATGCAAAGGGGATTAACATGCAAAGCTTTATACGAGAACATTATAATAATCTTTATATATACATAATGACTTTTATATTATATACAGGACTTAATCTTTTTATATACATAATATATCTTTCTTTGTATTTTATAATTTTTTATTTAAATACCGTTTTGAGATTAAAATGTATTTATTAAAAACTTCAATCGATTAGAAAAAATCTAATATTCTTTTATTTTTAAATTTATTTACTGGAGAATACAAATATTAGATTTTTAAAGATTTAATTGCTTTATTGAATTGCTCATGTATCCTGCTTTGATGAGGTAAATCTATAGATGATAAACTGTTATGATGTATAAACAAAACTTTATATAAATTAAATTTTGCAATGCATATATTATATATTTACAGTTTAGATGGATATTTCATGAAAGATTAATTTTTTCATTAAGAATAAACATTATAAATTGTTATTTTAATTCTTAGCAAACCAATTTTAAACATAATTTTATAATTGCAATTATTTGTTTAAAATAATTTTATATTTTCAAATTATAATTTTCTCAAAAATAATAGAATGAAATATATTTGAAGAGGTATATCCACCATTTTAAAATATTTTTTAATGCAGCGTTCACATGAATTAAATATTTCAAAATTTTGTATAGTTATTTTTTTCATTTTTCTTACCTTTTTTTGTACTTTAAAGTAGCTTTGTTAAAATTTAAAAAATTCTTAATAACCCTTATGATTGATGTACTGCACAAGAACTCATTTTTTAACTTTGATACATTTTTCCAAAGCAACCGATCTATTTATAATTAATGTTCACTCTTCTTTACCTCGCAGAATTTTACATTCAATCTAGTTTCCAGTATTAAAAAAATTCCTTAATAATACTTTCATTCAAATTTTCCCTCTTCCTTTTCCTAAAATTTCCCTTTTTATGTTATATACATGATGTAATCTTTATATATATCATACATCTTTCTGTGTCGTTTATCGTTTTTTATTTAAATACGACGTTGCGATTAAATATATTTACTAAAAGTTTTAATCTATTACATAAATTCTAATTGAATTCTTTTACTTTTATATTTATTTGCTGGATAATACAAATAGAAGAATTTTTAAAGATTTAATTGCTTTATTGAATGGTTCATGTATCCTGCTTTAAAGAGGTAATCTATGAATGAAAAATCCATTAGGATGAACTATTACGATGTATAAACAAAACTTTAAATAAATGAAATTTTGTAATGACTATATTATATATTTACGCTAATTTTTTTTAATTTTATATTTTTAGATGGATATTTTATTAAAAATTAATTTTTATTAAAAATAAAACATTAAAAATTGTTATTTTAATTTTTAACAAATAGAATTTAGATTTATAATTTTATAATTGCAATTATGTAATAAAACAATTTTCCATTTTCCAATCCTACATTTTCCAAAAATAATAGAATGAAATATATTTGAAGAGACATATCTGCTATTTAAAAATATTTTTTAGTGTAGTGTTTACATGATTTAAATACAGATATCAAATATTTCAAAATTCTGTATAACTATTATTTTATTTCTGTACCTTTTTGTATTTTAAAATAGCTTTGTTAAAATTTAAAAACTTCTTAATACCCCTTATGATTGATGTATAGCACAAGAACTCATTTTTTAACTTTGCTACATTTTTTCCAACGCAACCGATCTATTTATAATTTATGTTCACTCTTCTTTACCTCGCAGAATTTTACATTCAATCTAGTTTCCAGTATTAAAAAATTCCTTAATAGTGCTTTCATTCAAACCTTTCACTCTTCCCTTTCCCTAAACGAAATGCTTTCGCTTTGGGCTGAATTGTTGCCAGTTTCTCTTAAACCTTAATCTCGTTTTCGTGACAACAAACTACTGATGGAACAATCACTTTAAAATAAATTGACAAAATTTTTCAACGTCGAAAGGTAGTAAATTGAATTTAAGGTATAGAATGCAAGCGGAAGCAGAAGACATAAATTGTTTTCAGAAGAAAAGAAGACATTATATCTCGTAACCAAACGCAGTGGATGCAGAATGAAGTCCTATTTCCAGGATCTTTTCCATTAAAAATGATCGGTGTCTAGACGCGAATTACTTCCAGTAAATTTTCTTAATATTTACCTTACTAATACAATATATTATTCAGCCGAACTGTTTAATTAAATAAATTTTAATTATGAACCATCAATAATTTTTTGCTTAAAAATGTGGTGTCATGCTAAAATATCGAAATTTAAAAAGAGTTTTTTATGGGTTTAATATTTAATTATATAGCAGTACAAACTTGCATTTAAAATTTGTCTCTTCTATTTATATTGGTTACTTGGAGTTGGAATGAACTTGCAGGTAACGTTTTAGCTCGCCGAATTCAGAGTGAATTTTTTTTATAAGATTTGAAAATTTGAAACTGAACTTTTGTTGATTTATTAACGATGATTAAATAAATGTTTTAATTAAAAAATCCTGCATTAGATTAAAAATAAAAGAATTTGACTAAACATTCAAACCAAATGATTTTTTATTTAGAACTTTTCAAAGGATAAATGTAGAATCTATTCACCAAAAGATTCAATACTGTAAATAAATTCAAGAAAAATTAAAGACAACAAGTTCTCTATTACCACCGTACTAAATGAAAAACTTAATTGAATTCATCTTAAAGAACAATCAACTGAAGCAATGAAAAAGCGCATTTGTTCTTAGACAATTGCCGGTAGGAAATGAGAAACAAATTAAAAAGACAGAAAAATAATCTATAAAACAATCAGAAATAAAAATTAAAACTTAATAATATTTTTGAATAAAAATATTAATATAGTATTCCAAAAAAAATACAGGGCTGATAAAAAATGAAAACTTTTATTCCACTGCTATTTGAAAATAATTAAATTTAGCGAAATATAATGCTAATATATACATAATATTATAACGTAAATAAACGTATAATATAATAAAGTGTAATTAATATTAACGTAAATTACTTGCATAATATTATATTGTAAAACTTTAAATATTTGATACTTTCTCAAATATTATTGTTCAAAGAACAAAACATTAAATAATATAAAATTTTATACGATGTTTTTTTACTAAATTTTTCTTCTTTTGTCAATATTCATATTTATTGAAATGAAACAAAATTCTAATTCATAGAATGCTTCAAATTTCATATTAAATCCGAAACCCTTTTTTAAATTCGATGGAGTTGAGTAAAAAAATAAAATAAATAAATTAAATTAAAAAGAATCAAAACTTGAGAACGGAAATTTTACTCTTTTGCTACATTTTGAGGGATTACTACATTTTGCAAATTTTAGTGAATCTTATTTTTAAAATGTTAGTATTTCGATATAGTTTAGATATTTATCTGAATGATTATTTTATTATAAAAATTAAATAATAAATATAAGTATAAATAAATAAATTATAATTATAAGTAAATAAATAAATAATAAAATAAAATAAGTAAATAAATAAATAATAAAACAAAATAAGTAAATAATAATTAAAAATTTTATTATAATCATAATTTTGTTCCAATACGTATAATAAAATTCCAAAACACTATTGAGATTTAATTTTAAAGTACACTAGTAAGGGTTTAAACAAGCATTAAATTGTATTATAATCAAAATATTGCAACTTAACTGTTAATATGTTTTAAATTAAAACTATTTAATTTAAAATTACTAAATTATTGTTTTATTATTTAAGAATGCGTTGAATTCGAACAGTAAAAGTTTATAAAGACTGAAGTAGTTTTTACAATATAAATATCTCATCTGATTTATCTCTTACATATAAACTGATTTATATTTTCCAATATAGGAATAAATAAATGAAGAAATAATCAAAAATCTTTTAAACGTTTAATTTCAAATTGTTGTGCTTAAATGTAAATTTAGGAAAATAAAAATAAAATTTGCTTTATAAAATTTGTATTTTATTTTGTAAAATTTTAATTCAAGAGAATCATGATAAACTGATTTGAAACCTATTTCTGTATTTTTAGTACTTCTTAATGATTTCAGTATAGTCATTAATAATTTCTTGTAATTCTCTACGCATGGTTGGTAAGGTGATATGAGAGAAATATATTATTTACATTTTGGTAATATTATTCGAATTTATAAAAATCACTCGTCTGTAGAAAATCCATTTAATTTATAATATTACATGTAATATTCTAAAAAAAAAAAAAAAAGAAAACCAAACTCTTACATTCCATAAGATTTACATACTTTTTGTTCGAAGATTTTTCCTTTTTCTTTCTAAATAACATTGAGTTGCTTTTCGATAGAAAAATTGTTTAAAATATGTTTACCCGCACGCAAATTGAATTAAGAAAGCAATTATACTGATTGAATTATCTTCCAAACATATTTGTTTTAGTTCATTTAGCCAAGTTACGTAAATAAAATTTTGCAAATGGAAAAGATTAGCATAACAAAACAATTTCTTTATGAAATATGGCTTGGAAAACAAAGAAACTGGCCCGTTGTAAGCAAAAGAATTAAATGGGTGTTACAGCAGAAAAGCTTAAAGAAAATATCTTTTTAGATTTAATGAAATTCCGAAAACGAAATCGTGATGATGCATACCAATAAGGCAGGAAAGATTCGAAAGCTGTTCGGATTATTCGATTGTCAAAGTATACATTGCAGTATATACCATTTGCCAGTTTCTGTGTGGGAATCTTGTTTACTCGTTGTGGGAAAATATCCTAAAAAAAAACTTGGAAAATTTTGGAATGACCTTTTCTTATAACACGGAAACCCTTTTTATAAGCTGCGTTACAAATTCTGATAGCATCTTCGGTCGCCAGAAATTCTCTTAGGTTGTCATAGCAACGGAGGCAAAAATATATACATATATATAAGTAGCGGTTTTTCCAAAAAAGTCAAAGTTCTTTATTCAAAATATGATAGCGTGGAGGTTCCGGCACTGCGGAAAAAAGCACATTTCGAGAGGTTTGCTCAAACAGTTTGTGATTTTCAACCTGTCTGCTATAGATCAAATAAAGTTTTCGTCAATATTCAATTTTGGTTCGCACTTTGATTTTTCATTCCCCTGATTCGCCTGCATCCAAAAATGGGAACTCACATCTATTGCACGCAAATCCTTTTGTGTGTTCCCTGCAATACAGAATTCGTTACATGGAAAAGAAACATCCTTTCAGAAGCTCTCTGGAAATGTTGAGAATAATTTCCTTCGCTTTTTTTTTACCATCCAGACAGATATATTGTTGTATTTTATTTATTTGATGCAAAATTTTTGCTTTTTAGACCTCCATATGTTCACTAAGCTTATTTCCTAGAAAAATGTTTAAATAATGTGTAATTAAATACATTACAAATGTTAATAAAGTTTGGATAGTTTATGTAATGTAAAAATATAAAGTTGGATAAAAATAGATGGATAATTGATTTAATGTAAAAATATAAAGTTGGATAAATATATATATATATTTTGTTTCCAATGGCAGATTATGAACAGTTACAGCAATAAAAAGAAAACGAATAAAAATAAAAAAGAACAGAGAACACAACAAAACATGCTGAAACAGAGTTCTTTAATCTAACATATCTCTAGCCCCCCCATATAATAGTAATATTTTCACCATCCAGACAGATCTATTGTTGTATTTTATTTATTTGATGCTAAATCTTTGCTTTTTAGACCTCCTTATGTTCACTAAGCTTATTTCCTAGAAAAATGCTTAAATAATGTGTAATTAGATACATTACAAATGTTAATAAAGTTGGACAGTTTATTTAATGTAAAAATATAAAGTTGGATGAAGTTGGATAAATATAGATATATAAAATTGGATAATTTATTTAATGAAAAAATATGAAGTTGGATAAATATAGATATATAAAGTTGGATAATTTGCTTAATGGAAAAATATAAAGTTGGATGAAATTGGATAAATATAGATATATAAAGTTGGATATTTTTTTATTACTTTTAAATATTTTTTGGGGAACATAGAGGATTGTTTTATTGTTGATGAAGTTGGATAAATATAGATATATAAAGTTGGTTAAATATAGATATATATTAATTTGGATAATTTTTTTTAATGCAAAAATTTAAAGTTGGATAATTTGCTTGATGTAAAAATATAAAGTTGGATGAAGTTGGATAAATATAGATATATAAAATTGGATAATTTATTTAATGAAAAAATATGAAGTTGGATAAATATAGATATATAAAGTTGGATAATTTGTTTAATGGAAAAATATAAAGTTGGATGAAATTGGATAAATATAAATATATAAAGTTGGATATTTTTTTATACTTTTAAATATTTTTTGGGGAACATAGAGGACTGTTTTATTGTTGATGAAGTTGGATAAATATAGATATATAAAGTTGGTTAAATATAGATATATATTAATTTGGATAATTTTTTTTAATGCAAAAATTTAAAGTTGGATAATTTGCTTGATGTAAAAATATAAAGTTGGATGAAGTTGGATAAATATAGATGGATAATTTTTTTTTTATTACTTCAAGATATATTTTGGTGAACATAAATGATAGTTTTATTATGTTATTTACGATATTTTTAATATTTTATTCAAAGCTGTTTAATATATGTTTTGATTTTAATTTTATGCATTAAAAACATAAATTTAAAATATATCATGCATTTTAATTTTCAAAATGATTGCCATGAAATTTATAAGCATGTTATATATATATTGAAATTTGACATATTTAGAATAATATAAAAAGTAAATTATACATATATTTTTTTTTATCTTCCAAATATCAATGTTGCAATTTTCCCCCTCAATTACTTATTACTTATAGTTAAGGTATATACTCTTGGAGATAATACTACTCTAACAGAAATATTGTATAATTATTAATGATTAATTTTACGAATTTTTTTAGATCCATAAAACTGTGCATACGCAATAAGAATTCTTTCGTTTCTCCCTTTTACGCTTACGTAGTACCTACAATACTTGAAGGTGATTAATTACTATGCAGAATTTCCTAGACATGTTTGAGAAACGAACCCTTTGTCATCAATATCTTAAGCTTGTAAATACATTTTAGCAATTCTGTTACTATATGGTTAAACAAAGTTACCGTCTTTGTTAAAATGGTACAACTGAATAATTAATTTGCCTGTATTCCCTTTCGTTTTAGAAACTAGTGAAAATATTTTGTACTCCAAAAACTTATATATATTATGTAAACTATTTTTTAAGAGAGTAAAATGTACTGTAACAACATGTAATTTAAATGCTAGCATTCTTCTTTTTTTTTGAAAACATCTAATTTATTCACTAATATTCATTTTTTACTTTATTCATTTGCCCCCTTGTAATTTTAAGCTTCAATTTTAGCTTTCTTATTTATTCATTACTTAACCTTTAAATTTATATAATTACACTCAAATCTGATTTTTTTGTGGTAAACAGTTATCATGACAAAAAAAAAAAAAAAAAATGCTTTGTGTGTATTCCTTAAAATTCTCACTTTTTATTTATTTTAAGATCTTAATGGAAAGTGTTTTCGTATTCCTAATCTAAAATTCAATGCAGATGCCTCATGTTTATTACACATAATTTAAATCGTTTTTTTAAATTTTTATATGAATTTAAATAATATTCAAATTCATACTTTTAACATGTAACACAAACCCTAATAACCGTGGTATAACATAAAAAATTAAAATAATCATGGAATATATTCCAATTATATATATAAATTATATATATATATATATATATATATATATATATATATATATATATAATTGTTTTTAGAAATTAATACCCATTAATAATTAGAATAGTTTTAAAAAATAAAATTATAGGGTATTTTCTTAAAATATGTTACTAAAAATGTGATCTATGAAAGTTGAACACAATTTAATATTTTACTAATATATTGTGTTATTTATTTTTATATAAATAAGTCTGAAGTTATATTTTTTTACAAATAAATTGTATTTTTTTAACTAACACAGTATGGTGTGTTTGTTTTTAAGAAATTTTCTCGTATAAGAGAAATGAAAAAGAAGAATATAAGAAAAAAAGAAATTAATATAAGAAAAATATATATATAAGATTAAAAAAATATTTAAAAAATAATAATAATATACATATTAAAAAAATATAAGAAAAACTACTCTTTTTTTTCAAAGGATGTCTGCAGTATCAAAGAAAAAGATGTGTGAAAGGTTCTTCGAATGTTATAATTTTTTTTCAGAATTTCGATAACAGTTTCTAATTGCAAAAAATGAAAATAGAAATAGCGATACCTTCGAGATTTTATAGGAAATAGCTTTACAAGTAGAAATTTTATTTTAATTTCGTGTTTACTATAAAAAAAGAAATTTATCCTTTGAAGATGAATCTTAACAAACAAAGAGAAGATTTTTGACTGAGAAGATTTAATGCTTGGACAATTAAGTCCCACACATATAAAAAATGTTAGTTTTATGGTAACCTGATATTTTTGAAAATCATGCATTTTATTGTTTATACCTTAAAATACTAACATAAAAGGAATAGCACATAGAAAATGCTTAATAATTGTAAATTAAGTAAAATAATTGTAAATTAATTTAAATAATTTTAATCTTGTCAAAATGGCTGTAATTTTATTTGTTAAAATAATAGTAATTTTATTTTTTAAATAATTGTTTAGTAATCAAATTTACATTATTTAAAATGTTTTTAAGAAATTGAATCTATACATTATAAAATATAATCTCCGTTTCTGTGTATTTTAGTTATGTATGCAATTAAACAGAATATAATTGATTAAGTAATATGCATTTTATCAGTTTGTTTGATTTAAAAAAGCTTTATTGAATTTTTATGTATCATAAGCATAGAGATAAAATAAATGCTATAATAAAACTATTTTCAAATAATAAGGTAAAATATGATTTGAATAAATTGCATGATATTAAAATGTATAATACATTTTTATTATAGTAAATTTTAGATGTCTGTGAAATTTTATCTATAAAATAAAACAAATTATTTACTAGAACGTATTATATAGTCTGAATTATTTATTTTCAGAATCACCACTCAGTTAAATAATATTATTACTAACTACTAATGCACTCGGTGAGATATGAAAAAGTAGGTATAAAATTATTAAGAAGTGCAAATTCAGATAAGTACTTTGATGATTATTAATGCCAAAAATGTAAATCTGATTGTTTAATTTTCATCAATATATGAAATTTAGAATGCTTAGAGAATTATGAAAAAAAAAAAAAAAAAGAAAATTTAAAATAATTTTTAAACGAGATTCTTAATTTTAATTAATTTAAATTAACTTTAGTTAATCGGTATTTTAGTTAATCTGGCTGAATGGCTTTCGTCATTTGCTTCGTGTCATCGTCAGTTTTATAATGAGAATTTAATAGATTCGCATTTACTGAAGATTTACATTAGGTAGTATTCTACAATATACTCATAACTAGAAATAAGCTAAGCATTGAAGGACGATTAATTAAAAAAAAATTTGGATTTAACATTTATTTTTGTTATAAAGTGACCCTGAATAGTGACAAAATAATATTCCGTGATTTTCATAAAATATTTTTGGTATATTGGATTTAATTTTTATTGTAACTTATAGAGCACTGTTAAGCAACGCATACGTACACCCTACATCCTTCTAATAACGAAAAGCTTCTAGATTCCATGTCCAAGGCAATATCTGGAAATGAATTTCCTATAAATCTTTTACTCAAATCCACATATAAATCGGTAGCTTAAGAAATAAAGCTTTTATGCTAGAAGCACTACGCTGTTGCTAGAGCAACGGAAATATCATGGCAAGAGAATCAACATTCTACTGGTTCCGAATCGGAATCTAAGCCACGGGTTCATATTTACTTCGAAGTTAGAACGACCCTCAAGGGAAGGTTCCTGGAACATTGAGATCTAGGCCAAACGATGCAGAATCACCCCTTTGCTGATTTCTGGGTCGAACACCTATGGCTCCCTAATCTCTCATTCATTCTACGTAAAGGGAGATATATTCCTTTGTGTACTGAGAAATTATATTATATTAGAGGATTGTCTAAAAGTTAATGTGATTCCTCCATGTACAAACTTTGATAAGCCAATAAATATTGATTTCTGTGTACCTACTTAATAAGAAACTCTGGTATAATACTGATGTGTCTACTATAAAAGTTTTAAAATAAATATACCAAGTACATATTGGTAATTAGTGTCTTAATTGAAAAATATAATTGAATTTTGTTGTACTTTTTTATGAAAACTAAATTCAATTTAGTTTCTATAGATTACAAGATAATAATATGTAATTATTTAAAATGTATAACATGATTTCTTTTTAAATTATAACAATTTATAACATGCCTTTATTAATTTTTAAAAAGAAATTTAACTAATACAATTAATTTAAATCGGGATTAACTTTATTAATGTATGAAATTATGCAAAAATTAATAAATTATTTCATTCACACTATTATAAATTAAAATATTTTTATATGTTTAACTATAAACAATGCAAATATTACTATAATAATTTTACTAATGGAAATATATTTTATAGTATAATTATGTGTAATGTAAACTATTAAATTGTAATTACAACAAAATTACACAAAATAAAATACACTACAAACAAAATTACGTAAAACAAATTCATATCTGAATGGTCTATACTAAACTTAAAAACGCTGTAACAAAAGTTTGAATTTAAGCGATAATTCAAAAACTAATCATGAATATGTATACTAATAAATTACAAAGTTAACTGTCCAGTTAAAGCAATTTTCATCTTTATTTATGTAAATTATATTTTTAAATTATTAAATAAAGAGTAAAATTGACTTTAGAAATTATCTTTGAGTATCATATATTGATTAAATATGATAATAATAATTTTTGTTTTAAGATATATCTTCAGAAGAAATAGAAAAAGCATTTGACAAGCATAGGACGTAACAATTCAGGATCCCACATCAGTAAGTATGAATATCCATGCTAATTTATAATTTCGACTACTTAAACTCTATATAATTTTAATACTTATTAATTAAAAATATTCATAAAGAATCGAAGGATTATTTATTAAGTGCTTGAGATAATTTTGAAAGATTCATAAAATAATTAAATAGGATTGTAAGTTGTTTTATTTTCTCAATAATGGTAGAATTAAAAATATATATATATATCAAAAGCAACATAAAAATATAAAGCAGAGTAATTCCCAAAAATTCGTAAAATTTAATCATTATTATTAATTAAGAGTAATTCAGGATCCAACTAACAAGCACGCATAGGTTCTCTGGTGGTTAAATTGGACCCTTGCTACTGATAGATCCCCTCATCTCTGATGACTATCCTTAATATGAACGTAAGTGGAATCTGTGTCTGATTACTAGTAGCTCTATCTCAATCACTTGTTCCTGATCGGTATTTAATTGCAGAAATCAGTCTTGGGGTTTCCAGCGCATACGCAGTTTCCACTGTCTAAGCTCCCATATCCTGTTCAGCATTTCGATCCTTGAAAACAGGTACACAGATCTCTAGGATAAGTAAGATTACTACGATTGCCAAGGCGCTAAGGGAGATCTAAACCTGGAATTGAAGAATTGGGGTAGCATTTAACTTATATTGGGATTTAAATAAAAATACTGAATTCATTGGATTTGAATTTTATAACATTTAAGTGTGGATAACTAGATTAGAACTGTGTAAAAACTTTAACATTTATTGTATATTGTTTCTAAGTAAATTAAAATGAGTGTACTAAACTAATAAATTTACTTCAAAAATTATTGTCCGTATCAGTATTATGAAATTTTTCAGAGATTAATATCTCTAAAAATCATCACACAATCTAAACGCAATCTTTTCCTATCATGCTACCTTCTGTATCGATGAAAGATCAGAAAGTAAGACAACAAGAGTATTTATTTATATTATTATTATTATTATTTTGCTTTATCTATCTTATTAATATTTTATTTTTTATTTATTTTATAACAGCTATTATATATGACCGGCTTTGCACATCTTCAATGAAACTATGGAACTGGTGGAAAAAAAAATTTCATCACCAAAAAGATGCATTGAATTTATGTCTCAATTCATTTGTGTAACGTTCTTAATAAAACCTTAATTACGTAACGTTTTTACAAATTTATTATGTTTTTCATTATATTTTTAAATCAACTAATCTTTATGATATTTTATTCTAACGTGTCAACATGTGTTTAAAATTATTTAGCAATCTTATTTCCTTTTTATATTTTTATGTGTAAATTTATGTTACAATCTTTTTTATATTAAACGGAAAATTTTTATTAAATTTTTATGTATATGTTGGTGGTTTTAAATGTATATAATTTTTGTTAAGGGTTTTTGAAACCCTGCTTGTGAATGCTGGTCGGTTGAAAAATATCAAATATTTCCGCTTTTTACTATCCTGTAAGCGCAGCTGGCTTGGTATTCGTTTATTGACACAACTGAAGGATACAGCTGTATTCTTTTAATTGGCAACGTCTAGTTGTGGGACCTTTCACTGTTGCTAGATAAAATTTATTTAACGGTGGGTATAGCTTATCCTAGATTATATTTCACCTAAGAGTTAGTATTCATCGGCAAACGTCCCTAAGTATGGGACAGTAGAACGTATATATGGCGACTGATACTTACCGAAAAGGAAATGATAATGAAGACAGAAATATTTATGTGACATGGGAATGCTATCAGTGAATTCATCTGATGACCTTTCATTCGTTAAGTGACCTCTGAAAAGCACGTTATACCACGAGTATACGTATATTAGGTATTAAAACCCCTCAGAAATTGATGGGGCCAAAAGTCTTCTAAGGAATGCATTCCACCAATAATCGAAAAGAGAGTTGGATTTTCCGGAAAATTAATAGAGAAGGAAATGAGAAGAAGGAGAGAGAAATCCACCTGAACAAAATTGAACTCGAAGAGATGTCTAAGACGGAGTCCACATTGAGTGAATGGAGGATCTTTAATCTGTGGTGAAGGGAAATGAGGACCGTTTCATTTATGAGGGAATAGTGAATAGCAGAGGAGGCAGCACGCCGTCCGAACAGTAGATGGCGATGAAATTAAAGAGGTCCTTTGGTCAGCGACATCAATTAAACTGTTGAACTTGTGAAGACCTTTGCACGGCTTCGATACTTAACCTAATAAAGTGAAACTGTACTTACTATTAACGTGAAGCTTCTCCAAGTCCAACTGGAGTATATTTATGTACATGAGTTATGTATACTTATGTATATGTATACGACTTGATTGCATATAAGAACATGCATATGATATGTATATCGATATATATTTATTAAAATGATTCTGATTGTTACATGAAATTCTGATCCAATATATGTATTTGTATATGATCTGATTGAAGTGGACCTTCATAACCATGGTGAATGATTCCCTTTTCTTTTTTGTATAGTGACATGTCACTCTCTTAATCAGAGACCCTATGTAAATTTTGCAATTGTGAATAATAATAATGTATAGCGATATATTAAATGCAGCTAATAATTATTTATGTGTGTCAGATTATATATACGTGATATGATTTACTCAAATTGCTATAAATAATGTCTAGAAGCTGTAAATTAATCTTTGTTATTTATCTAATTAAATTTAAGCTTTTTTTATTTAAAATTTCACCTGTGTTGGTTTTTTATTTCTTGTGTACATATTCTTTTTCCAATTTTGTAAACTCTCTAAAGGATATTTGAAAAGGTAGATTTTTAGTGTTTTAAATATGATAGGTGGTGTTTATGTTAATTTTGCCTTTATTGGATATTGCTGTACACAATGTAAAAATTTCCTTTTAGCGAAGTTAATTTCATTAGTAAGGTTATTGTAGTTTAAATATTTTGAGCTTGTTGAGGAGTGGATACGTTTTTATTTAATCAACATCACAATTCCTGAATGTTTACTTTTATTTTAACAGAAGCAGTTTTCCCTAAATCTTAAAACCGTTCCATTTTCACAAGTGACTCAATTTTTCCCAACAAAGTTTTTTCCTTCAGTAAATTTAATTAAGAAATATTTCTGCAAAGCAAATAGGAAAACTTTTACGCAAAACAATTAATTTTATTAGAACAACAATTGAAATGAAAAAAAAAAAAAAAAAAAAAAAGACAATCACAAACACAAAAATGTTACCACTTCAATTTAAAGAATATTGCTAAAAATATATTTTTAATTTCGTTCAAGAAATATTATCAAATTAACAGATAATACAGTAATTTATGATATGTATTTATTATGTCTGCAAATAATAAGGGACGATTTTTTTAACTAATGTAGTTTCAAAATGTTCTTTATTTTGTAGCTAGTAATGCATTATTTTGTAACTAGTTTGATTTAAAAAATTATATTTTTAACTAAAAAAACTTTTATTTTGAGATAATTTATTATGTAAGGCACCAAATAAAAATAATAAATCCTGCACAAAAAAAATAGGAATTTATAAACTTGCAACTTTCTTATTATTTGCATCATAAATTTTAATTTATTTATCATATAAATTATTTTTATTTTCTTACAAATTGTGTGAATACTAACAGAAGTACTAAAAGCAGTTGATTTATGAAACAGTTTTTTGATAAAAAGTAATATTACTATGAAAAATAACGGTTATTCTTTAAATAAAAATGTATTAATAAGAATGTTTTCATGATCTTTGACTTCCAATCAGCTGACAAAAAGAAAAAAAAAATACTAACAAAAGTATTCGCACAGACGTTCCATGTATACAAATTATTAAATAAATAAATCATTACATAGAATTTTGAAAATTTATTATTTTCCAACAATTTAAGTTGAAAATATTTTTGTTTTATTTGCATTTTGATTTATTTATCTAGAATGAATGTATTTTAAATACAAGGAGATATACTGTAAGAATGTTTATTATTCACCTAAATTTTCTGTTAAGAACAATAAAATATTTTTTAGCTGATTGTTATACAATTTTTAATATTTTATTGTAGATTCACGTGCTTTAATAATATGTTTTCATCTTTTGATCTATTTTATTCCAAATTTTGTAGTACAGATTTTAGCTGCTGCTATAAGAAAATGTTGTGTTTCGAAATCTATATTTAAATTCTGGTAACATATATTCTTCGAGGTTCAAATATGATAATTTACAAAGGATTTTAATGCCTAAGTCATAAAGTCATCCATAAATTACCACAAAGCAAATTTCAAGGTAGTATTCTCGTGATTGTTTCTCTGGTAGGACTTCGAGTCTTTCTGTAGACAGAGATTTCTGATTCAATAATTATTGTCTTTTAAGATGTCAACTTGGATATTGAACAATAGTGCCATCAATAAATTCGAACTCACACTCTAATGTACTATACATTTTCACTTTACATTTCCTCTACCACCTTATTCCACATAGGGAATAAGTTCTCTTTTTAAAATTTCTCTTTCCACTTCATTCAAATCATTATGAAATCATGAGTTCCAAATCTGTTACATTTACTTCTAATAGCAAATATAATACTGTGCAAACATTTTTCCTGTTCCTTAACGAATGAAGAATTTCTTACCTAACACTGGGCATAATATCTGGCTGAATACAAATATTCTTTGAAATGTGTTTGAGTTTGCAGATATTTCGAAATTTTCTTTTGATTTTACTCTATGTTTTCCTGTTTAAAAATTGCTATATTTTCCGAATCTTGATTCTCTTCATTCCGTGTGATGGTTTTAAATGTTGCTACAGGGAATGATAGCCTTAACAATATTAATGTACTTGCTATTCCATTGCTCGTTTCATATAAAATATCCCTTGAACCACTTAAATTAACAGTTTAATTAATTTTGTTGTATAACAGCTTTTTAAATCCAAATTAACAATTAATTTGCTGTTTTTGAATGATGTATACATGCCTAATCTAGTTTTTCAGATATTCAAAATAATAAATAAACTCGATAAAAACAATTCACTAATATTAGCAGATACATTTATTTAAAATGTCATACAATGCTTAAAATATTTCTTAATTATGATCGGAAATTAATGAAAGCTAGACAAATTTAATACTTGTCTAAATTGTGTACAAAAACTTTTGTGAGATTAATGATAGCTTATACATATATATTGTTTTTCTATTTCTTAAAAATTTTAAAAATATTATATGTAATATATCTTGCCATACTAAATGGAATAATTTATAGTTCTTTTTAAGTTGAAATGTTTTGATATATTGAATTTTTTTTTTCTTTTGGAATAATAGAATTACACATGTGCTAACAGTGTTTTTGAAGCAATGTAAATTCTAAGGGAAAAAATTAATTTCTATGTGTTATAGTTTCCGTTTTAGAAACTGCACAAACAGTTAAAACAGTTTACAGTACTTTTTTTTCTTATAAGAATGTTATAAATTATTGATTGAATTAAAGAGTACATACCTTTTTATAAAACAGTTACTTCTTGAAAACTGCTTTATAAAAAGTTATGCACTCTTTAATTAAGTACATTTTTGTAGAAATAAGAGTTGTTAAATTCCATGTTATTTCGAAAAAAAATATGCCTGTTTTAGTAACATATCTTTATAACGTAAAGTAATAAAACATTTGTTTCAGTAACTTTTTACATTATGTTACATATTTTATAAATATTGTTTGCATAGTTAATTATTATATGCTTTAAAGTATCTTTCTCATGCAGATTTTGTTTTCATGTTAAATTAATAATTATAACTAGAAGAATTAACAGTATTGAATTAAATATTGTTTTATTTTTTGGAATTACTTCCTTTTCTTCTATCGAAACCCATAAAAAATAAGTTTAATTAGATTAGGACGAAAAAAACGTTTCTATCTGTTTATTACAAATACAAATAGGGCATCAATGTATTATTTTTGCATGCGTAATATTTTTTTTGTTACGATGTATTTTGAACATCAGTTATTTTCCTAAGACAGCAAATGTAATTCTGGATAAGACTCATCTCATTATCTGTTTACTATATTACTGATAAAATTTCTTTAAAAAATTAAAGTATTATAAGTAAAACATTCAAGTATTTATTTAATAAGACTTTGTTAGACTTATATGCATAATAATTATATTTTTAAAATGTATTTTGAACATCAGTTATCTTTCTAAGACAACAAATATAATTCTGAATAAGACTCATCTCATTATCTGTTCACTATATTTATGAAAAAATTCCTTTAAAAAAATAAAGTGTTATGAATAAAACATTCAACTATATATTTAATAAGATTTTATTATTATAGTGTTTATAAAAATTTTAGTATTTAAAAATGAAGCATTCCGATATTTTCCCTTAATATTTATTATATTAGTTTTTCGAGACATCTACCTCTGCCTAATACAGATATTTCATTATCATTGTTGCTAATACATTGTCATTTCGAGCAACTCATTTCAATAAAAATCTGTATACACTGAAGTGACAAAAGTCATGGGATACCACTTAATATCGTGTCGGCCCTCTTTTTGCCCGGCGAAGTGCAGCAACTCGACGTGGCATGGACTCAACAAGTCGTTGGAAGTCTTCTGCAGGAATATTGAGCCATGCTGTCTCGATAGACGTCCATAATTGTGAAAGCGTTGATGGTGCAGGATTTTGGGCACGAACAGACCTCCCGATGATGTCCCATAAATGCTCGATGGGATTCATGTCGGGCGATCTAGGTGGCCAGATCATTCGTTGGAATTGTCCAGAATGTTCTTCAAACCAATCGCGAACAGTTGTGGCCCGGTGACATGGCGCATTGTCATCCATAAAAATCCCATCGTTGTTTTGGTACATGAAGTCCATGAATGGCTGCAAGTGATCTCCAAGTAGCTGAACATAAGCATTTTCAGCCAATGTTCGGTCCAGTCGCACCAGAGGACCAAGTCCATGCCATGAAAAAACAGCCCACACCATTACGGAGCCACCACCAGCTTGAACAGTGCCTTGCTGACAGTTTGGGTCCATGGCTTCGTGGGGTCTGCGCCGCACTCGAACCCCACCATCAGCTCTTACCAACTGAAATCGTGACTCATCGGACCAGGCCACGGTTTTCCATTCATCTAGGCACCAACCGATATACTCACGTGCCCACGAGAGTCGCTGCAAGCGATGTCGTTCTGTCAGTAAAGGTACTCGAGTCGGTCTTCTGCTGGAATAGCCGAAGAAAGCCAAATTTCTCCGCACAGTTCTAACAGACAAGTTCATTGTACGTCTCACATTGATTTCTGCGGTTATTTGACGCAGTGTTGCTTGTCTGTTAGAATTTACGACTCTTTGCAGACGTCGCCGGTCTCGGTCGTTAAGTGCAGGCGGTCGACCACTGCGCTGTCCATGGTGGGATGTTATGCCTGAAATTTCATACTCTCGGCACACTCTTGACACAGTGGATCTGGGAATGTTGAATTCCCTAACGATTTCCGAAATGGCATGACCCATGCGTCTAGCTCCAACTAACATTCCGCGTTCAAAGTCTGTTAATTCCCGTCATGCGGTCATCATCACGTCAAAACCTCTTCACATGAATAACTTGAACAGAAATGAAAGCACTGCGCATTTATACCTGTTCTACGCGATGCTACTGCCATCTGAAAATTTGCATATTGCTATCCCATGACTTTTGTCACTTCAGTGTATGATCATTATCTTTGCTTTATTATTTGCGTTAATTTAAAAATTTCAATATATAAAATTAAAAATAGAGATTTGAATAAGAGTTTTCATTCTATTTATTAGATATACGAATCAATTCCTTATCAAAATAAAAATTGTTATGAAAGAAGCTGTCAGATCTTATTTACTTATTTATTATTATTATTTAGAAATACCTTTATATAACGTTTTTCGTTACTAGAAGTTCTTTTCAGTACAAAATCTGAGTATAATCACAATCGTCGTTGATTCTCAGCAATGATGAAATAATAATACAGGTTTCTGCAATTGCAAATGGCGTTTAAAATAAGAACTATCTCATTGTCTGTTTATTATGTTTACGAAGCAATTTCTTGTCTGTGTCCCAGTGGGCACAGGGACAATTCATTCTTACTAAGGGACTCAATTGCAACACGTCAGACGAAGAGAAATATTTGCGTTCTACCCTTGAGCATAGGATGATTATTTTGTTGCGGCATCGTGATAACGGTGTACGTCAGATAAGCCGGAAAAAGAAAAAAAACACACAATCCCCAATGAGAAGTTGACGCGTGTGTTGTTGACATGACGCAATTTCTATTTTTTTTTAACCCCAGGCTACGTTGTGTGAGATTTCATGCAATACCAAATGGATATTACTTTTCTGGCTGTCCAAACGTTTAAAAAGAAAGTCATAATATTTATATATATATATATTTTACTTGCTTTTTTATGTCTTCAGAATGTAATACCTACTTTCATTTTTGGATGAAATTGCAAAAATATACCAAAATGAAATTTAGAAATGTTGTTAAAACTGAAAGGTTTTATACAGGTTTTATAAAGAATTATCACAATAAAAACTCATGATTCTTTAAAAGAGTTTTTTTTTGGTGACTTAAAAAACAAAAATCGTACTTTAACAGTTGAATTCAAAATTCTGAAACAATTAATTTGTAATATTGTATTGTGTCAATACATACAATGTGATACTTTGTACTACACCAATACATACAATATGATCATTTGTTCTGTGCAATATATACAATATGATCGTTTGTACTGTGCAATACATACAATATGATCCTTTGTAATGTGTCAATACGTACAATATGATCCTTTGTAATTTGCCATCCGGAGACAACTGTTATATCCGTGTTATAAACTAATCGCGTTATATTAGTTTGAAAATATTAAATGACAAAAAAAGGTTCCGATTAAGCCGATATTGTAATAGAATTAAACTACATGAAAGGATAAAATAAAGGGTAATAGCAGGTATAGTCTTTGTTTGCTGCTCTGTAAATTCAATAGATTTTTTTTGAAATTGGATCTTTAGAATGTGTCATTTTCTTTTTATGGTCATTGTTTTCCTCATCATTGTTCTATTGCTTGTGGTTCTCAACCATATTCACCATTATGTCATCTGTAATGTCGTGCTGTATATCTGCTTTCGTCCATTGGGCAATATCTTCTTCATCAATGGTTTCGTCAGCAAGTAGTCTTAGTACTTCATCCATTAGACAATATCTTCTTGAGCAATGATTTCGTCATCAGGTAATCTCAGTACTACATCCATTGGGCAATATCTTCCTCAGCAATAGTTTCGTCAGCAGGTAGTCTTAGTACTTCATCCATTAGGCAATATCTTCTTCAGCAATGGTTTCATTAATAGGTAGTTTTAATATCAAGCTGAATAAAGTTTCGTAATTGCCAAATTCATTTTCATAATTTGGCTAATTTGTTATCATAATTTCCCAACAAGATTTTGAATTTTATTTAAGAAATTAATTGTTATTTCCCTTCACAAATGTAATAACAATGAAATGGAAGATGAAAAAAAGTCGTAAAAGTTTCCTGGTCGTAATAGTAAAAAATGTAACAAAAATTTATTTATTATTAAATATGTACCTAGTTATACATTCTATATGTTTACTAAAAAGAGGAGTTTTTTTTAATCGTATGAAATTATTTTTGCGGATGACATATCTGCACCCCCCATAACCGTATCTTCGTAGTTGAGAGTTCTTACAGTATTTGTATTTAAGCTATAAAAACAAATTTATTTAGTATAATTCTAGAATGATAATTATTTACATCCATGAAAATATTCATAAGCACTATTTGTAATATTATGGTTATATGGAAATAATTATCGTACATCTAGGGTTTGTTGACTTTCATTGCATAAAAAGAATCTATTAAAATTATTAATATAAGTTTGTAATTTGTTTCTAAGACGAACATATTTATTAATTTTGTATGAGTAATTTTTTTTTTTGGGAACATATTCACGAAAACTGATGTAAAAAATGAATGAACGCATATGTATTTGCTGAACAGCAAAATTTACTCGTTTTTGAGAGATCTTTGAAAGCTGGCTATCATCTGCTCTGTGTTCTAAATTACTTTGGCACTCTGCCAGTAGGAAAATTTCTTGTCTAGAATCTTTTTCTTGTTTTAGTCAATATATTCTGGAAACGAAATTGAAATTCATAAGGAAAAAGAAGACTTAAGAGTTTCACAAAGTATACATATATAAGTGAAAATCGTTTACTCATTCAATGAAACTTTGTGATCTAGTTAAAGAGATAGATAGGGAAGAATTTGCTTAAAAATTAACTTTTTATGGGTTTTTTTCTGAGTAGAATTATTGAGTTTCTTTGTTCAGGATATTGATGCAATTGATGATTTTTTGTAGAACTCCTTGTTTTTAAATTTGGCATATGCAATTCTAAATCTTAACAGTTCAAAGAAAATATATTTCAATTTATTCATTTTTGTTTATTGTCCACTATTGAAACACTTGAATTTTTATGAACTGTTAAAATTAAAAGGCATATAAAAGGAAATAAAATCTATTATACTTGTTATAACCTAGTTCTAAGACTAAATTGAAAACTGTTATGGAGAATAGCCTAGCAGTGGTGTACAAAAACGTCAAGAGATGTCGCTCTACTTTTGCTGAACTCATCACGAACCAAAGAAGTATGTGTCAGTTAAGGCTCGTTCTCACCAAGGTGAGAAGCGTTCAAGCCACAAAATTTGACCAATCACTAGCCTCACTGCGTTCGCCTGAAACCGGTTTGAAATCCACAGCTTCGAGTTGACCAACTTTCAACTCGAAGCGGAAATTCACTAGGCGTAATGCTATTTCTGACTTGAAGGGGTCGAAACAATTTTCTTGCCTGCCGCTTGTCGCCTCGATGGGAAGGAGTCTTTAAGGTTAATTTCCACCGGATACTAAAATGCCACCCAATCGTAATCTTGATCTGCTGCCTATTCAGGTTTCCAATTGGTTGGCATTTATCAAGTGAGGATTTGTTTCATTGGCTGATGTTCTTTGGCTAAAATTTTTCAGTCCAATAGAAACAAATCTTTACGTGGAGTGAGAGTAATAACTCTGTCTGGGATCATAAACTGTTTTAATAAAAATGAGTGAGCCTTGTTGCTCATTAATTAAATTTTGATTATTAATTTAAATTGGTATTGACTACCATAATACTGTAGATCCAGTAAGTACGTAAGTGGCCTGTTGTTAATAAAATCAATGAAGTCAAGAAATTTGTAGTAATTGTAATTTGGGAAAAACTCTTAATAAAGTGTTTTTTCCAAATAGTAACATGCACCCATAGTAATAACAATAGTAATATATAAACTGATGAAAAATACCATATGGTTCCTAACATAATATAATTGTAAAATATTTATGCATCATCTTATAAGGCAAAAAAAAAAATTATTTTATTTTATTTATTTTTAAATAGATGGTTGTGTGTAAAACATTTTAGATGGAAGATAAAGTATTAATGGTTTTTTTCTGTAAAGAAATCCACCACTTTATAACAAAATAAGTACAGCGAAATATTATTTTTGACGTGAAATACTGTAATACATTAGAATTATGTAATACATTAGAAAATTGTGAAGTATATATCTTTGAAACGAAAAATGTTTAGTTTTGATAGATAAACTTAATTATCATACTACTACAAATAACATAAATTATTATTTCCAGTATATATCTAAGTGAACGGAAAAGTTCTATGTTGGAACACACCATACTATACAAAACTTCATAAAGGCATACTTATAACACGTAAATATATTTGTCTTAGTCTAGAAATCTAAACGTGCATGTCAATTTTTAGCTTTTGATAAAAGATCGAGCAGATAGAAAAAAGTCATATTCTAGGGAATCAAAAAGAGAAATTATAATTTGAAGAGTATATCTTTCAAACAAAATGTTTAAATTTGATTGATAAACTTAATCCTTATACTACTAGAAACAGAATAAATTACGGAGGAATTCTTTATTAGAACCCACCATATATAAAACTTTATAAAAGCAAACTCATAACACAGAAACTTGTTTGGTTTAGCAGCATATCCAAACGAACATGTCAATTTTTAGCTTTGGATAAAAGATCGAACAGACAGAAAAAGTTATATTCTGGTGAATCAAAGAGAAAAAATAAATTGAATGTAACTTGAAGTGTATCAAACAAAATGTTTAGTTTTGTAAGATAAACTTAAATAACATAAATTATGGAAGAGTTTTTTATTGGAACCCCCCATATATAAAACTTCATAAAAGCATACTCATAACACAGAAACATGTTTGGTTTAGCATCAAATCCAAACGTGCATGTTAATTTTTGCTTTTGATAAAAGATCGAGCAGACAGAAAAAAATCATATTCTGGCGAATCAAAAAGAACAAAAATAAGTAACATAAATAAAAAAAAAACCTCACAGAAGGAAATAACCGTTCGAAGTTTTATTGTTGCAACTACATCCCAAACAAAGTCATCGCTGTCAAGAACCAGTTGCATTTCACAGAGGACACGACTTCTATAGATTTTAGTCCTTACAAGAGTTTTCTGCTGCAGCAACAACAGCATCAGGAGTGGAAAAAGTTTCAGCTGCCTTAACAGAGGCGTTATCGAAATTGTCCCAAGTGCTGTAATGCAATTCCGATACCAGGAATGATTCTTAGAAGTCGGAAGACAACAGCACTTCTGCAATCGATGAATTGTACTGTCTTGCCCTTTAGTTCTTTTCTTTTCGAGAGGAGAAACTCTTTGTGTACACTTCACATGTATATATACCTAGAGAGGACGTAAAAGAACAACATCGCACAAAAAAAAAAGAATAGTCAACCGATTGATTGAATTTAGAGAACGCAATCCTTCAGTTAGGATACATTTCTGTGCTTTTTAAGTTGTTTATTTGTGTTATCAGTGTGTTCTTATGCTTTTCGTTCAATTTAAATTTACTTTAAGTGCGAAAAGGCTAAAAAAAGAAAAAGATTAAATTTCGTAATTGTCTTTCCTGTTTTTTTTTTTTTTAAAGAATATTTTTTTTAATAAAATAAACTACAAAAGCTTGCAACTCTACAGACTGTTGTATTTAAAATGTATTATTTTATCAGTTTTATGTTTCAGATTCAGGTCATTTTATTAGTTTCAGATTTTCAGTATTAATTTAATATTATAATAAAGCAGTCATTATAACAATTATTTAAGCTGTTGATAGATTCAATATATTTTTTAATAAAGTAAGATAGGGGATAAAGCAAACTTCCACTAAAACAAACTTGTTGTTTGAATTTACTAACTTTTCAAAAATAATTATTGGATGTGAATGCTATTTCCTGTGGGTATATTGACTTAAGGGAGGACTTTCGGGTAGAATTATTCTGCATATTTGCCTTTAAAGGGGCAATTTTATTATCCTCTACCTTGAAAAAATTTTATTCAAGCATTTTATAAAACCTATAAAACAAATTCCTGAATACTAATACCAATCGTTCAGAATCAATCTAATGCGTACTGAATGCTATGCCCCCCAAATGTAATTATTTTTTTAGGAATGACTGCAAAGCCTGCTACCAGAGCGTATTCAATTCGGCTTCATTTTACACCAGCAACATAAGCTAATATTAATGATCAAAATAAAAATAATAATTTCATAGTCTAAAAACAGAATTATATTTATTATAAAATGAACGATATATTTGAAAAAATGTCACTTAAATTGGAAAAAATCTTTAATATAATGAAATAAATTATTTTAAACTATAATAAATTTTAAATATTTGAATTATTTGAGAAAATGAATTCTATAAAGCTTTGTTTTATATTAAAATATTCTAGCATGGAAACGAATTTATTTATACAATACTGATACTTGTCGAAAAAAAATCTACTTAATACTTTAGTGAACATTTTTATTATTTTTGAAAAAAAAATAAAGATAAATTTTTTTTTCATGTATGCTTTATTAAACTTTTTTATACAATCACAGAATACATTTATGGTAATGCTTATATTATTTATTATGATCTATTTCTTATTTTAAAAGTGTAAACATTTGAAGCGAAACATTAAAAATCTTTATTATTAGACAATCTGTCCAAAAATCTGATCTCTTATTTTATTTACATTAATAGAAAGGATGTTCATACTTACATTTTTTGAGTTGGTTTGGATTTAATTATGAATTTCTTTTATCAATGATTTGAAAAATCTTCTTTTAATTAATCGTATTTTGTAAATGACTTCTGAAATAACTTTCCCAAATGTAGTTTTACTTTTTTTCCTTATATTGTGCAAATGCATTAAAAGGCACCATAATGTTTTTTCAAAATATCTGTTATAAGTTAAGGAATGAATAAAAAAATTTGTAGTGTTGTTCTTACATGTATTATATTTTATTAACATAATATTAAATTGATAATAAATGTTTTAATGTTGTACTTAAATGGTTATGTTATGGTTAAGGATATAAAATATGACTTTACGAAAGATCTTATTTTATGAAAAAAATATTTGTCATTTCGACTCCTGAAAATATAATATATTAATAAATCTTTCCTTCATGAACATGCTTTCTTTATGTGCCTCTTTTAACAACAAGAAACACACAATGTGCTTTTATATTACACAAACATTAAATTTTAAACCCATTTTTTGTTTTGTTTTCGGGATATAAAAGAGATATTATTAAATCTCTCTAAACATTTAATGTATACAAATAAAAGAAATTAGAAGTAATTTGTAATATAAAATGCTTGATAATTAATGAGAACTCTTTAGAAAAATAATTCAATATTTTGAAGTATTTTGCATGATTTAATTATTTACAGAGTTTTTACAAAAAATATATATATATATATATATATATATAAATATGTTTATTTATTTATTATATATTTAGTTAGTTATAATTTAAAATTAAAAAAATAAATAAATATTACAATTTGTTTTGCGTCTGTGTCAAAGGAATTATGTTTATCTGATTCAAAATTAATAAATAAATAAATATTATTATTTGTTTTATGTCTGCATCAAAGGAATTATGTTTATTTTAGGAAAGATTATTTATTAAAAATAAATATAGTGACAAAAAATAATTTCTAAGATACAAAAGAATGAATCAAATCATAACATTTATAATGTAAATGCAATTAAAAATAAATGGAATTAAATTAGATTTTTGTTATTTTTTTAAAAATTTGTTTTTCAAAAAGTGAAACTGTATTTATAGAAAAAAGATAAAATAACCTAACTATAAAATTTACAAAAAAAAAAAGTATAGGAATGTTTGAACTCAAATAGAAAAAATAATGTTTTTTTTCTTTCTTATTGGAGAAAGTGTCGTTCTTTTTTGAGTGAGCAATATTTTTTCAGTATGAAGTATACCTCTGTTTCATTATAAATGAAAAATGGTTGAATGAATCAAAATTTCTTAGAACTTTTTTGTCTTCTCGTAAAAAGTAAAAATTTCTTATGTTTGCATGGATGTTTCACTGGAATCTTTATGCTTCAGTTTCTTCATCTTCTCTTCGACATGAAATTAGTTTAAAAAAAAAATGTACTCTTTGAATTTTACCGTTATTCCTTTTTGTACCTTTTTCTTACAGTTTTTTTTATAATATTTGCTTAAAAAAATAAATATAATTAGCGCATGAATGTCATAATTTTAAAGGACTTTAATAGAAGCTGTATGTTTGTTTAAGAGTTTATAAAGATTGATAAATTTTAGATGCATTAAGTGTATTTTTGTCCCCTGAATATTATGTAATTTTTTTACTTTCAAAATAGGTAAGCAAAATTACCTTGATTACCGTCTGCAATGATTTTAAAGATAATTGTCTCACATTTAACGGCTGAGTGAGATAAACATATCCCCATCAAACTTGAGTATCGATGCTTTTTCACAATTTATATTTGCTTATTTCTGAAAGAAGCAACTGCAAATGAAATCCCAAGTGATTCAAGAAAAATGCCCAATCTAAATCATAATGCCAAAGTATATGTCACTGTTTCTTTTCAACCCATTCAGAAACCATAAAGTTTTTCAAATGTACTACTTGAAATGTAATGCCACCTGTAAAAACTACCTTGAGGTCGAAATTTTTTCACCGATGTAAACCTTAAAGTTATGTCATTCCTTGTTTTTCACCCATGCATCATGTCACCCCTTAAATTGTCAGAAGTGTTTTGTGATGACTCATGACTCAATATATGATCTGATGACAATCCGTGTGTGTTTGGAGTTCCCTGCTGTTTATAATTTCTTAATTAAATTTCTTTGAAATATTATTTAAATACATAATTAAATCTCACTCTTCATTCATACAAACGAAATCTTGCAAACTCAGTGCCGTGACACTCCCCACTCAAACATAGTGTCATGGCTCGAGATATCATTACATACAACATTCGATCCTCTCAGTAATAAAGCAAGGTATCAAACAAGCCAACAAATACAGTTCCTGATATCATCCAGCTCTAAAGCAGGCTACAGGGTTCACTAACATATATTAACTCATAATATTTCCAGGCGGCATTTTCTAACAGGATAATTATCAGCTGCTCAAAGACAGTGTGTCACAGGATTGCTGTCTGACACTCTTTCTTAGTGCACCTGATCCTCAAATGTGTCACTGATTGAAAATTCGAGGCATGAACTGAGACGTAAGACAACATAACAGTTTTATCGGCCTGGAGGCAGGCTTACAGAAAATGTGGAATGAGATATTTCAAGATACCATATGAAACCTGTATGCTTTAATATCTGTATTGCTTTGTGGTTTTAAGCAAGAGGTGTCAGTTATTTCTGTTATGTTTTCCATAAATAAATAATACTTTTGATGAATTTTTGTACTCTCTTATATGAATGTGACAAACACGTGAGAAATTTCAATACATTTATTCTTGATGCTCTAATTTCTATGGCAAAATATTTATTTATAATTAGAAAACACAGTTATATCAGGAAATGAATTATATTTGTTACTATTCTCGGTTCGTATCCAAAATCTAAATTTTGTTTTTATTGTATATTAATTTATTTGTATATTTTCTTTAACAAATATTTATTATATATTGAGAGGTCATAAGATTTCGTAACGAATAGTTTTTAAAATTTGTATGAAAAACAGATTTCTTTTCTTGAAGACTTTAATAAACATTTATTAGGTATAGTAATTAAGAGCTTTAAAACATTCGCAATTATTTTAATTTAGAAATAAGCTTTTCATTTTGTTTACACAGAAAGGTTCTTATATCTCCTATAATATTAAAATTCACATCAATATCTTGTTAATAATTTTAACTTAGGCAGAAAAACTGAGTAGTATTGCTCTTCACTAAGGAAATCCTAACATTATTCCACGAAATTTACAGCAATCCCAATTTCCATCAAGAAGTTGCTGAAACTGAGTCAAAAGTATTTTCAGCTTTAGTAAAAAGCTGCCTTAAAATAAATTAGATTCTGAATAAAACGAAACAAAAAGACATTTGGGAGAATATTTAACAATTCATTCAATCTTAGTCATAAAATCCAGAATAAATACAAATTATTTCTGTTTCCTGATAATGTCCAGCATTATTAAAACAATGTTTACTTGCTCAAAAATATCCATGATATATTTTATTAAGCATTAAAAAAATATTTATTTCGAAATCGATTAATTCTTTCATTTCGTGCAACAGCGGAAATAGTTCCGACCAACATCGCTGCAAAAGCAAGACATTGATAAGTTGTGGATAAAATCTAATATTCGTTCTTCTGAAAATGTCGCTCAAAAGCCTTCCCTCCGATGACATAAAATGCAAATCTAGAAGAATTTTATTCCTCGGAATTTTATAGTCCTGTTCTCAAACTTGGTATTAAAATTCTTGCTTCGAAATCAATATATTTAGCTACACGTAAGGCTCCGGCCCCAAACATAATTCAGAATAACAGCAGATCCAACTACGTATTGATCCTGATTCAACTGTTATTCCAGAGTAGGAAAAAACTATACAATCATTTTTCTCTTTAAGGTAGTATGGAGTTGAATCGACGGCTTTAACGTAGATTCCCGCATTCACGAAAATAATTCGATTTCCCTTGATATACAAACAATTTTATTACATTTGCGAGTCGCAGTTTGTACTCGGGAAATGCCGAAGACTTTAATGTGTAATTTAATTGACGTAAGTTTGCGCAGGCAAATAGAAACTCTATAGCCGTTTCTTGCAGGGAGTTTGCATTCAATCATATATACTCTATGGGGGGAGGAAGCAATCAGGAGAGAAGTTTGCGGGGGTGGGAGTTGGGGAATGCTGGAAGGAATGGGATACACTGGAGGAATATTCTTGTGGATTTTAAAAAGTCTCGGTTTTATATAGCAGTTTTCACTTCCTTAGAAGTGGGGTAAGTCAAATGGATCATATATTATATTTCTATTATCCTTCAAATTTACATTACATTTCTATGACAAACGAAATGTTTTGAATTAGTCGAACAAATGACATAAAAGCTTTATACTAGTAGGAATGTAATAGACCACTTAAACTTGTATTAAATATTAAACTAATGTAAATAAAGCAAACAAGTATGTATGCATAAAATATCTATTATTTTATATTTAATGTAAAATATTAATTGTTAATAATTATTACAATAATTATAATAATTAATCTGATAATTTTAATAATTATTACATTCCAAACACGTATTAGCGTAGTGATTATTTTGACTAAGGATATATATGAAAATCATTTTAATTGTCTTCAAATTAAATATTTTGATTTTAGAAATGAAGATCAGAGTGTACCTGAATTACACAGTTCTGAAGCTAATAAGCGGAATCGCACTGAAAATTTCCACGTCATTGTTGGATAAATCCATAAACTAGAGAGTCCTTCTGTTGGACTTGGGGAGGTGCAGGAGGATCCAAATTAATTACACGTCATTTCTAGGTGTATTCATTTTAAATTATTTTTTGGATAATATAGGTAAGTGTAGCAGGCTCCTTTTTTCGAAGTAGGTAAAGATGGGTAAGTGTAGTAGGAATATGGATAGGATGATATGGATTATTTCTGGATTATTTTTTGTATAATATGGGTAAGTGTAGCAAATTGGTAGTGTAGGTGAAACTACTGCAAATATACCATAATGGTCGTTCTTTAATGATAAATGATCTAAGGTAAAAATACACGAAATTCGAAAATAACAAAAGACTATTGATATAATTTTAGAAAATGATACTTATTTTAATATCACATATCACACAAATTACATAATTTTTTTCTTTATAAATCTGTAGAAATATATTTAAATATCAAGCAATTAACAAACTAAATTTTTTGTATCGTAAAAACTGTGTAAAATATTTAAATGAAACAATACTATACATTCATTTAATCGATATCCTACTCAATTTTGCCATAAAAATCGATTTTTATTCAAATGTGAAATTATTAATTGTTTCACAGTTTCCAAACTTTTAATCAAACATGAAATGCAGTTGATTATATCGTAAAAATGGTTAATTTAAAAACTATTATTTTTCAATTGCTAACATTAAATTGCAATATATCTAATTTAGGAAATAAAATTTTGTAACACTAATTAATTTAAATTTCAAAAAAAAAAAAAAAGAAACAATTTCAATTAAACTGGAAACCTTAATTCTAATTTAAACTTTGAATACTTTCTTAAATAGCAAATATATTTAATATAGCAAATAATTAGAAATTCTATATTTAATATAGCATACTTTTTTATGAACACTCCTTTTGAGGGAATTTGTTCTACAAATAAATTAACTGTCCTTCAATTTTGAATTTAATAATTTTTCATAATTAAAGTTTACTGTTTAATAATAAAGATGTTCAGTTAATCTAAAAAACTATTATTTTTCAATTACTAATAATAATTTGAATTTTTTTTTTATTCTCTCAAAGTTTCATGGCGATGAAAAAAATATCAAAATCTTTTAAGTTTTAATTATGTCTGTTGTTTTCACTTTCTTTCTTTTCAGAATTAAAAAAATATTGTTTTATCGAATAGAATCTTCATTCAATAGAATTGTGAATTTCGTAGAGAAATAAAATATTAAAGACAACAATATTATTAAAATAAGCATTTTAATTAAACATAATAATATTATTGTATGAGCAATTTACGTTAATAGAAATAAGTAATAAAACAATCATATGAGCAAATCAATTGATAAAATAGTTAATTATAAGTAATGTAAATATAATAAAGACTATTATGATATTGCTGCTTAACTAGACATCTGCAAACATAATTAGAAAAATAGAAATTATCTTAGCAATTTGATTTTTCTCTTTCTATTATACTCATTTAGAAATATTAGTTAATGTAACCATTCTGATATTTAATTTTTTTGTGTGTTTCATATGTTATTAATAATCAATATATGTGGAGATAACATTATAAAAAGCAAACAAAAACTAACTAGTAAAGCAAACAACATGCAAATGATCTTTCTCTGTGATAATAAACATTTCCTAAGAGAAAATGACTTTTATAATATTGCACTCTAGATCTTAAATAGAAAACACTTTTTTTTTTATAAAAAGGTTCCACATATCTAACAAGATTAAAGACTCTATTTAGGTATTTAGAGAAATATTTAGTGTTATGAATAAAAACTTTTGATACTAAAGCATAAATGTATAATGATATATGTTTCTTTTACACTACATCATTTAAATAATATTTCAATGTAATTGATTAATAAAAATATTTTTTTAAATGATTAAGATTAAAACAAAGAAATTAAACACTTATAAAGATTATTTTTTAAAACTAATTTAGATATGTTAAATAGGGCCTGAATGGCTTAGTGGCTATCCCTCTGGCGCTCGGTACCACAGGTTTCGGGTTCGAGTTCCGGCGGTGCCATGGATGTTTGTAGTGGTTCGGAATCCACTTTAAACCGTAGGTCTCGGTGTAATAGGATCGTAGAGCGTTGCGGGGGCATTGTTACTCCGTGTCCGTGGCTTATCTTCAAGTTACACGCGCCCCATGGGTAATGCAAAGTGAGTAACGTCTGTGCAGCGCTTGCGTTAAGGCATCCAAGACCAAGCTGTCTAAGTGTTTGCCAGCTGCATTAAAAAGAAGAAAAAAAGACATGTTAAACGTGTTATTTACATATAGTCTTTCGATGATGAATTGTTTATAAATTTAAAAAAATTTTCAAAAGTTTTAAGATAATTTTTTTGACTTTGAGTAATTTATTTTAATTATAATTAACTATATTTTAAGAAACATTTAACATGTATTCTGTTTATTAAGTTATCAACTGTTATTAAAATTAACATACAATAAGACATCCAATTTTCAGTGAATGCCAAATATCAATAGATCAAAGATAATTTTAAGAATTTTTTATTGTCAATTTTAATCCAAAAATATTATTAAAGGCAATAAATGTTACTATACTATTACTGTAAATACTTTTCAAAAACAAATTATTTAATGATGCTAATGTTTTTTCTCCATTGCATGATTTAAATAATAATAATACATAGCGATTAACAAAAAATTAATTTTTTTTTTTTAAGATTAAGATTGAAATTAAGAAATTAAATAATTATAAATATAATTTTTAAACTAATTTAGTTATTTTAAATGCGTTACTTACATATAATCTTTCAATGATAAATTATTTATACTCTTAAAAATTGATCAGAAGTGCTAAGAATTTTTTTTCGAAATTGAGTACTTTATTTTAATTATAATTTTGAAAAATATTGAACATGTATACTGTTTCTTAAGTATATATATGTAAGTAAAGTATAACTAAGTATACTACACATGTAAAATATATTAAGTCTAAACATGTATACTATTTTTTTCATTTCTGTTATTCTAAAATTTGTTTTTGTAAATTTTACTCTCATATTATTATTAAAAATATACATGTTACTAAACTATTACTGTTACTGCAATCAAAATCAAATTATTTAATGATGCTAATGTAGTATATAAGCTTTTCAAATTACATATAATTTTTTTATAACAGCATAAGCATTTTTTAAACAACACATAAGTTTTTTATAATTTTTATATATTTTTGTATTATTAAAAATTATTTTTTTCATCTCGTAGTATTAAACATTTAAATTTAAAATAATTTTAAGTGCAGTCAATTCAGTAACGCTACACAGTCGTATATTAATAAATTCATTACATATAATTTTTATAAATCGTGAAATTTTTTAAATAACATAAATATTTTTTAATTTTTATATATTTTTAATAATCAAACATTAATTTTTTTTGCCTTGAAATATTAAACATTTAAGATTAAAACAATTTTAAAGGCAATCATTTCAGTAATAACACACAGCAGTTTATTATCAAATTCATTGAATGTTATTTAATCTTATCTTGAACTGGATAAATGTATAAAAATTCGAAATATAAAAATTCGACTTCTTGCTCCTTGCACGTCTTCTTAAGATTCAAAAATTCTCCAATCTTCAACTGAAGAAAATACTGACTTGTACCAGAAATCAACTTAATCCAATTGTTTGTCCACATTTCCTTAAGGCTTGGAGGAATTTTAAATGATGGAAATTGAGAATATTCAGATGTTACAGGAGATGATAAAAACACATTCGTTTGAATATATCAGTACAGTAAATAATGTGGGGAATGTGAGCCCTCTTTAAAAATTTAAATCTAATTCTTCATTTTGAATATTTGCTTAAATTTGCGAACCCCAGACTGTCCAAAGGATATTTAAAATATCCCTTTTCATTCCTAATAAACGGCTTAGAACAGAGATAGAGACATTTTAGAAAAGATGAAGTCTCCACCCACTTCAATTACTACATTTGAAAATATCAGTACAGTAGGTTATGTGGAAATGTTAGGTTATGTTATGTGGAAATGTTAGGTTATGTTATGTGGAAATGTATGCCAGTTTAAAAATATAAATCTGATTATCATTTTGAATGTTTGTTTCCATTTGTGCACCTTAATGGATATTGCTGTTACAGGAGTTGATAAAAACACATTAGTTTGAATATATACTGTACATTCCCCATATAATACAGCAAATTATATGGGGAATGCAAGCCCCGTTTAAAAATTTAAATCTAATTCTTATTATTTTGAATATTTGTTTTCATTTGTGCATGTCAGACTGTTGAATGGATATTTAAAATGTCACTTCTCATTTCTAATAAACGGCTTAGAACATGGGCAGATATATTTTAGAAAAGAAGAAGTTTCCTCACACTTCAATTACTACATTTGAAAATTCGTTTGAATATATCAGTACAGTAAGTTATGTGGAAATGTGTTCCTAGTATAAAAATTTAAATCTAATTTAATCATTTTGAATATTTGCTTCCATTTGTGCACCCCAGACTGTTCAATTGATATTTAAAATATCACTTTTCATTTCTAATAAACGGCTTTGAACAGAGATAGAGATATTTTAGAAAAAATGAAGTTACCTTACACTTCAATTACTACATTTGAAAATTCGTTTGAATATATCAGTGCCATAAGTTATGTATGCTCAGTTTAAAAAATTAAATCTAATTCGTATCACTTTGAATATTTGGTTCCATTTGTGCACCCCAAACTGTCCAATGGATATTTACAATATTCACTTTTCATTTCTACTGAACGGCTTAGAACACCGACAGAGATATTTTAGAAAAGATGAAGTTTCCTCACACTTCAATT
Organism: Caerostris darwini; assembly: GCA_021605075.1. Taxonomy (NCBI): domain Eukaryota; kingdom Metazoa; phylum Arthropoda; class Arachnida; order Araneae; family Araneidae; genus Caerostris; species Caerostris darwini. Next base: position 80,898 of record BPLQ01002424.1, on the reverse strand, counting down.
ACTACATTTGAAAATTCGTTTGAATATATCAGAACAATAAGTTATGTGGGAAATGTTTGACCAATTTAAAAATTTAAATCCAATTTAATTATTTTGAATATTTGCTTCAATTTGTGTACCCCAGACTGTCCAATGGATATCACTTCTCATTTCTAATAAACGTCTTATAACACAGACAGAGATATTTTAGAAAATGTGAAGTTTTTTCACACTTCAATTACTACAGTTGAAAATTCTTTTGAATATATCAGTACAGTAAATTATGTGGAAATGTGTGTCCAGTATAAAAATTTAAATCTAATTTCTTCATTTTGAATATTTGATTCCATTTGTGCATCCCAGACTGTCCAATGGATATTTAAAATATCACTTTTCATTTCTTATAAACGGCTTAAAACGCAGAGATATTTTAGAAAAGATGAAGTCTCGTCACACTCCAATTACTACATTTGAATACAGTAAGTTATGTGGAAATGTGTTCATAGTTTAAAAAATTAAATTTAATTTCTACATTTTGAATATTTGTTTTCATTTGTGTATCTCAAACTGTTCAATGGATATTTAAAATATCACGTCTCATTTCTAATAAATGCCTTAGAATACAGTCAGAGATATTTTAGAAAATATGAAGTTTCCTCACACTTGAATTAGTGCTGCATTCATTTTAATATATCACGGTAAGTTATGTGGAAATGTGTGCCCAGTTTAAAAATTTAAATCTAATTTTTCTAATTTTGAATATTTGCTTCCATTTGTGCACCCCAGACTGTCCAATGGATATTTAAAATATCACTTTTCATTTCTAATAAACGGCTTAGAACACAGGCATAGATATTTTAGAAAAGATGAAGCTTCCTCACACTTCAATTTCTACATTTGAAACTCTCCTGGAGCTTAGTTTAATTTAATTTCATTATGTAGCGTATTACGGTTCAAATGGAGGCAATTGATTTTAATTTGTTAAAAGTCTTACATTGTGTTACTAGGGTGGTTTTTATGCAGAACTTTGTGTGTTAATATCTTTTTTAGATCTATTCTGCAAATTAAATTAACGTTTAAGGCATTTGTAATCTGATAAAAAAAATGTTAATGTCTTAGGATGTAAAGAGTTAGCAATTTTTTTTAAAATTTTTTTGTGGTAAATTATTTGGTCTGGCAGAGAATAAATTAAATTTAATGAAATAAAGAGAAAGGCATTATGTAAGAATTGTATTTGCAGAAATGTTGTTAATATAATTCAATTTTAAAATGCATTTTCGATTAAATTTTGCATTCCCCGATTTACTATAAAATTATCTAGGTTATGCAATGATTCATGAAATTATTGTCTTGCACTATTGTTACTGTTTGTCTTTTAGTGCATTATTGTTCTGATACACTATTGTTACTTTTATTTCTGATGCAAAATTATTACTTGAATATGACCCATTATTAATTATTATTGTTAATGTTCTATTTTTTAGTTTTCAGAAAACATTTAACATTGAAAATTTCTTAACAAAAATGTAAATTTTTAAAAATATAATTTATGATTTAAAACAATTTTATTTTGAAACTTATGAAAAATGATGTGATAATATAAAAAAATGCATTAATAAATAGCATTTGAAAATAGATTATTGCCTTCAAACACAGTGACTTCAACTTAACTGTTTCTTTCTGATAGTGTTTCGAATTTCGCTTTTTGAAATGTTTCAAATTTTTAAATGCATTTTTTTCTCTAAATGAAATATGTAGAAAAAAACAAATGCATTTTAATGTTTTAATATTTGTATATTAATATTTAATAAATGAACAACATCGACATAATATATGTAGATTTCTCTATCCGTCTAACAATATGGACATACATATGTCTAGGCGATTTGATATATATAATAAATGTTTTCTTCTTCTTTAAAGCGTAAAAGCCATTTTGCCTAGGCTGTACTATATTTTACAAAAGATTTACATTGGTTATTAATTTAGACTATTATTGGTTATTAGCCCTACCACCAAACAAATTATACAGACCAGGACATATTTAAATATTTCAACCCATAATTCTTCTCCTATCGTTTTCCCTCAAGCCTACATCTTACTTCACTCATAGTTAGTTCTTTTGTTTTTGAGTTGCTGTGTTACTTGCTTTATATATTATTATAATGTATATATATATATATATATATATAATAATAATAATATATAAAGTAAATAACACATCAACCTAAAAAACCAAAGAAGAACTAACAATGAATGAGATAATGTATAGGCTTAGGAGACAGGATTTGGCAGCATAGCCTGGGCTAAAAAGGCAAAATAGAGATTTGTAAAATATCATTACTGATTATATTAATATGAACTAGTATCTAAGAGAATGAATTAGTGCACGCTGCCAGGATTCATTTTAAGTAGTTAATAAGAAAATGGTGTTGTAGAAATTGATGGAGTGATTTACTATTTCTTGGGAAGAAACACCCACAGTATGGAGAATTTGTGCAAATTACAAACTATGGAACATTTTTTTAACAATAATGAGCTGCAAGATAACAAATTAAAATGTACTGGTAAGAAATATAGGTTTAAGACATCATTTTTATAAGATAATTTTTAAGTTTTTTCTTTGCTACTGTTCAAAAATATTGTTGAATCGAAATATCTGTAAATATATTAGGAAATATACTGTCATTTACAATAAACCAAGCATACTACTTTTTACTGTATTTTACCCAGACACGTGCTTATTAAATTTACGAAACATCTAACAATAACACATCACCATAAATGTTTTCACATACACCACAATTTATCATGATATTTGCATTTACTTTCAAAGCCTAGATCGAGGCTCCATTGCTTTAACTTTCAAATTTCATTCTCCGAAGTAAGCTACTTGAATTTTTCCCAATTTCAGTGGCACTTTATGTGCAAAGTGAAAATTTTTCAAACAAAGTGAATTTAAATTTCTTGGGTAACCAATAGAAAACACATTAATCATTTTGAAAAGTTCTCAGATTAAGCATTCAGGCACCCTTCTTTCTGCAAAAATTTAAGGAGACACTCTCATTAACGTGCGCTCAAATAAAACGTGACACCGCGAATCTGTATCTCGATAATTTTTCGGCTTTCATGGTGAGAATTGCTGATACTATTTAATCCTACACTTGTGGAAGAATAAAAAGCCTTATTTTACCCACATCATCAATATTCGAGGTTAGAGATAGACTGAACACATTTCCAACGACTCCGGCACCGAACTCAGATAAGCTTGATTAATTGCCTTTCATGTTTTGATTTTCTTTTCTTCAAAAGTCTAGGGAGCAATTCGTTTAAACACAGTTTCTTTTTCCCCACCAGCGGCACGTTATTAGCAGTTTGCGAAACAGATGTGAAGCAGAAAATTTTCAAGGGGAACGGAATGACATATTAGTAATATTAATGGGAAAAGATTGTTTTTGATGGACTTTTTTTTTAGGCTCTGAAACGTAAAAATTAAATTAATTATATTTGTGATGAAAATAAAAGCACGAAACAACAACACCAGCAAATAATGTGGAGATTTGTATAAAAAAAATGTAAATATTTCTAAGACATAATTAGCCACTATGTGTTTTATTTTAATTTACAGAGCTACCTTCAATAAAATTTTCAAATTAGTTTACATAATTTTTAAATAAAAATGCTATTTATGGTTTTTTTTTGCACAGAAAATAACTAAATAATAAATTTTGTTTTGTAACACACAAATTTAATTAAAGCTTCAGTAAAATATTTCCTGTTTTTCCTTTTAGTATTTTTTGGAATATCTTTTCAAAAGCAGAATAATTTTTTGGTAACTACGTAATTATTATAGGGATATGGGTAAAACTATTTCACTTGCTTATATTATAATAATTCTGATCTATTGCTGGGAGGCGATAGTTACTGCTTCTAAGAAAATAACTGATTCCGTTGAATACATTCTGGCACGGTTGTCGGATCAGAATAAAACAGTCATCTTGCAGTGGATCCCGGCCCACAGTGGAATAGATGGAAATGAGGCCACTGATTTCCTAGCAAAAAAGCACTGATTTTCTAGCTCTATTTTGCAGCTAAATAACGAGAAAGAAATATGCCTATCATTCCGTTACGTCAAAAATTAAAAATTTCTATAAGTGCTTTGAGGATGCTGATACTAAAAATGGTCACAAGCGTCAGTATGATCCTGTTCATGATATCTCTGAATGACCTAGAAAAAAAATTGGTGGTATTGCTACGTCTTTTCTGTGGCCATAATTGTCTCCGCAAGTACTTTCACAGAGTTAAACTGGTTCCTGACCATCTCTGTCTTCTGTGTGATAACCAGGAAGAAGTGGATATGTCTAATCTTACTTCCTGTTCTGCACAGCCTCCTGTTTCTGTATGGAAGCATTATTGGATAGCCAGATTAAGATGATGGATTGACTAATGGCATTTGCTTCTATCTTAATCTTTGTATTTTGTTATATCTGTTGTAAATTGTAAAAAAAAATAACAATAAAATATTACAATAATCATTGTATCGATAATAATGAGTCATATATTTCAATTAATAATGAAAAATCTACAAAATGCAAGACTGAAAATTAAGCATAGCAAGAATTCAACAAACAGAATGCAACTTAATAGAAGATAGATTTATCAATGGATGCATTCATTCAAGATAATATAATTGATTTTATATGATCGTAAGTCATATGAAATGAATTATCAAATCAAACATAACTGGCAACGTATCCGAATAACACGGACCAAATGTACAATGTAGAAAACGTAATGTAATAGAAATATTAATTATACTTTCTACTTTTTTAAATTTGCAGATGCTTTTATTAGATTAATCATTCTAGATTGTCATCGGAAATTGTGTTTCGTATTTATTATGTTATAAATTTCAATTCAACATTTTTTACATTAAATATCATAAAGGTTGAAAACCCCCACACACCACTATTATCGTCGAGTTCCAATCCCCAAACAATTTAAACTCAGTAAAATTTATTCAAGGTTTTTATTTATCGCACAAGGTACAAAAAAACTATTTTCAGCATTAAAAAATAAAAAAATTTGCTTCGTTTCGTACTTTAAGAAACACAAAATTCCGACAGCTAATGTCGAATCTTTTCTTTTTAATTCAAATGCATACAGTGAAAGTACACACGTGCGCATATTACGACGACTTCACCCATCAGCAGTGGAATATCGATCAAAAATGCAGAGGAACGCTTTCTATTATTAAATTAAAAATCTCATTAGTAACTGGAATATTCCCCTCCTCTTGAGTTTTCACTTTGCAGAATGACTGAGATTATATTTAATTCTCACATACTAAGTTATGCAAACTGTGTGTGCTTTTCTTCCTTTAGCTCCTCATAATCTTCTTACGGTTTATCTTCGGCTGATAAGATAATGAATTTACTGATTTCATTTGTTTCTATCTTGTTTTTTGTATTTTGTTATATCTGTTGTCCTGTACACTTGCCATTGTAAATAAAAAATGTTACAATAATCATTGTAACGATAGTATTGAGTTATATTTCAAGTAATAATGAAAAATCTACAAAATGCAAGAATAAAAATCAAGCTTAGCAGGAATTCAACAAACAGAATGCAACTTAATAGAAGATAGCTTTCCCAAGGAATGCATTAATTCAAGATACTATAATTCATTTCATATGACCGTAAATCATATGAAACAAATGAATCATGGTGACTTATACTGTGTTTGACTTGATGATTATGTTAGACTTGATAAATGAATTAGCAAGGGAAACATAACTGGTAATGTATCCGTATAACAGGCAGGAAATGTATAATATAGAAAATATACAACATGTAACAGAATATAAATATTAATTATACTTGCTATTTTTTTAAATTTGATGATTTTTTACTAGATTAATAATTCAGACTGTCAACAGTAATTATGTTTCATATTTATCGTATTATAAATTGCAATTCAACATTTTCTACATTAAATAATAATGGTTGAAAGTAAATAAATAAAAAATGAAGCTCACTACTTTTATCGTCGAGTTCCAATCCCTAAACAATTTAAACTCAGTAAAATTTATTCAAGCTTTTTATTTATCGCACAAGGTACAAAAAAACTATTTTGGGCAGTGAAAAATAAGAGTTTTGCTTCGTTTACTACTTTAAGAAACACAAAATTCCGACAACTAATGCCGAATCTTCTTTTTAATTCTAATAGAATATAGCTTTATCAAGGAATGCATTCATTCAAGATATTATAATTTATTTTATATGATCGTATGTCATATGAAATGAATTTTGAAATCAACATAACTGTTAACGTATCTGTATAACATGCAGTAAAGGAATAATGTAGGATATGTAGAACATGCAATATAATAAAAATATTAATCATACATTCCATTTTTAAAAAATTATATATGATTATTTACTCGAAAAATCATTCAGACTGAAAACACAAATTATGTTTCATATTTATCATGTTCAATTCAACATATAAATTTCAATTCAACATTTTATACATTCAATGTCATAAAGGTTGAAAACCATCACATACCACCTTTATCGTCGAGTTCCAACCCCCAAACAATTTAAACTTAGTAAAATTTATTCAAGCTTTTTATTTATCGCACAAGGTACAAAAAAACTATTTTGGGCAGTGAAAAATAAGAGTTTTGCTTCGTTTAGTACTTTAAGAAACACAAAATTCCGACAACTAATGTCGAATCTTTCTTTTTAATTCAAATGCATACAGTGAAAGTACACACGTGGGCATATTACGACGACTTCTCTCATCAGCGGTGGAATATCGATCAAAAATGCAGAGGAACGCTTTCTATTATTAAATTAAAAATCTCATTAGTAACTGGAATATCCCCTCCTCTTGAGTTTTCACTTTGCAGAATGACTGAGATTATATTTAATTCTTACATACTAAGTTATGCAAACTGTGTGTGCTTTTCTTCCTTTAGCTCCTCATAATCTTCTTACGTTTTATCTTCGGCTGCAAAAAGCAATTTTTTTTTCTTTCTCGAGAACATAAAGAACAGTCGAAGGATTTTTTTTCTTACTTAAAGTAATTGAAATTTACTAAGAATGAAAATAATGAAAAAATAAAAAAGTAAAAAAAAAAAAAAAAAAAACATTTAATGCAGAGGAAAAAAAAGATTCCAGGATTAAAAAATACCAATTTTGTTATTAAGAATCACAGACCTGTCATTTGCCCTTGTATGAATTCATTCTTTATTCAGGAAAATAATAAGTGGATAATAAGTTTCTTTTTTGTTGAAGAAGTAGGAAAAAAAAGTCTAGATAAATCACTTCGTTAGATTTTTTTTTTTTTTTTTTTTTTTACTTCTTTGTTCTTATGAAATATTGCATAATGAGATCTTTTAACTAGATAAATTTACATCGTGATTTTTCTCTTTGCTACACAATGGAGAGGACATGGATTTTTTTCCTTCTTAACAAAGTAGTAAAAATTAATCTTTTGATGTTACATCTATGTCAGTCACATAATCAGCTGCACACTGCAATTTCCTTTTCATTTCAGGAAAAAGGTGAAAAAAAAAAAATGTTTGCTTTCTTGTGATTTTGTTATTTAAAACACTAATAGTGATGAGTTTAAACAATATTTTTTTTCTTTCATTTTGGAATAGTTGAAAATATTTCAAATTAGATAGAAACACAAATTATGAAAAAAAAAAGTTAACAACAGAATAAAAAAAAAATATGATAAAGTATTTAAAGATAAAGTATTTAAAAAAGAATGCTTAATTGTATTTTGCTTTTCATTTTGAAAGTTCAATTATTTACATTTATTTCATTTCAGAACTGGCATATTAATTTTGAAAAAAAAAAAAAATAAATGTTAAGAAAGTTTTGATTTATTGAGACGAGTTTTGAAAAATAGTCCCCAATTAAGAATTTTATATTTATTAAATGTGACATTACATGATTTTCAATTTTAATTCAAATTTGAAAATTTAATATTTGCAATTGGAATAAATTGGAAATTTAATTGTAATATTATTCAAAAATGTTTGTTTTCTTGTAATTTTGTTATTTAAAACACTAATAGTGATGAGTATAAAAATATATATTTTTTATTTGGAATTGTTGAAAATATTTCATATTAAACAGAAACACAAATTATGAAAAAAAAAGTTAACAACTGAATAAAATAAAATGTATGATAAAGTATTTAAAAAAGAATGCTTAATTGAATTTTGCTTTTCATTTTGAAAGTTCAATTATTTACATTTATTTCATTTCAAAGTTGGCATATTCATTTTGAAAAAAAAGTAACTCTTAAGAAAGTTTTCATTTATTGAGAAGTGTTTTATAAAATAGTCCCAATTAAGAATTATATATTTAGGAAATGTCATATTACCTTAATTTCAATGTAAATAAATATTTGAAAATTTAATAATAACTTTTAAGGAATTAGTCTTATAAATTTTATACGTAAAGTTAAAATCATCGATGAATTTATCTTAAAAGACTATCATGCTTATTTCCCAAATAAAAAAGTAATAAATTGTTTATTACAGATCCTATTAATGAAAATCTAAAAAATATTCAATTATCTTTTTCATGACACGCCAGTCTTCATCTATAAATACAATTATAAGTGACTGAAATATATGATAAATTAATATTGTAAACCAGATTAAATCTACGTTGTCATTTGAATCTATGATTACTTTTATCTTTGAATCAATTGAACTATTTCCAGATGAATGACTATTTTTTTTTAAATTAATGTTTAATTTGTGTTATATATTTCATTATTAAATAGAGAAATGGATTATTTTAAATATAATGTTGGATATGTATATACACATTATGATTTGATTTCAAAATCGCTATAATTTTTAGTTTCAATAAATAGTGGATTTAGGAAAATTAAAAGCATTTAAATGAGCTTATGTCATATTTTAAAAATTCCTTAAAAGTTTTTAAATTACCAAAACACCTTTTAATGAGAAGATATAACTTTATAAAATAAATTAAATAAGTATTCAAGTGTGAAAATGTTTTAAAGAAAAGTTTTTAAAGACAAGACAGATGAAAAAAAATATTAAAATAAATCTGCTGTGCAAAAAATTGTTAATTAGATACAATTACAAAAACATATTTATTATTTTATTTAATTTCGCTTTATACAATGTTATTTTTAGTTTTTGATAAAAAGTGATTTCTAAGAAAATATTCTTGTTACTGGGGATATTATAGTTGCCATTTTAAAAATGTCAATTAAAAAAAAACACATTATTTACCCATTTCTTTTAATTCAAATTTCATTAATTTTTTAAGTTGTTTACCCCTAAGGATTAAAAAAAAATACATGTTTATTTTTATAGATTATTATTATTATTACTAGATTATTAATTTTACTAGATTAATAGATTATTATTTTATAATTTATATATTTTAATTTTATTAATTGTAGAATATTATGTTATCTATTAATTTTCAAAATCATTATATTAGTTAATTAACTTTTTTTCAAAATTCCTTTTTGGTTTGATTTTTCTTATTCTTAAGGAGAATTTAATAAACTTTTTTATAAAGCTTTATTTAAACAAATTATCAAAAAAAAAAATTTTTTTAATGTTTTAGCCTTTAATAATAAAAATATTAGATTAGAAAATTTTACAAAATAATATTAAAAAAACCCAGATATTATATATTTTTAATGTTATAGTGTTCTTATTCTTTATTAGTGTTTTTATTCTTTAATGTTCTAATGTTCTTCTTATTTTTTATTATTGTTTTCATTCTTTAATGTTCTTATACTTTATTAAAAACTTTTAATTAAATTAATTAATTATCTCTAAGCATAATTTTAAGAACACATATATTTAATCATTATACATTATATTTAAAAAAGCATCCTTATATAATACTATGAAAACTAAACGAATTTAAGACTTTGGGTTAAAAATAAGTAACCATAATCAAATAATTGAAGAAAAATTCATTTATTTTGAACCACAAAAGTTGAATCTTTTCAGCAGAATCAAACAAACAAAACTACCGAATTAATTAAACTTACTTATATTTATACCGCCTCTAAAACTTTACCTATTCTCTGGGGAACAATACAAATCATTGACTTTGGCCCAATGTTTACCATCGTTATTATGACGATGGAGAAATTAGAGAGGTTTTTTCTTATTAAGGAACCCAACAGAGGCAGATAAAAAAAACTACAGGCCTTTTGTCTTTTAGCCGCCTCGGAACCATCACAAATGAAATACCGAGTCGAATGCATCCAGCAAATACGTAAAAGTTGTCGAAATCCCTTGTGGCTTTTCCGTCTTCGCGAAACTGAACTGGAACCTTGCAATCCCTTAATTAGACAGCAAAGAGTCTGAATTAAAGTAATCCAATTACCGCCGTCTTGCGGCCGCTTTAAATACAGGGGCGCTTTCAAGACTTCCTATAATGTAATAATAGGGAGACGCGGACATTAGCAAACGGACGCTCTTAAGGAAGAGTTATTCATCTCTCTCTTTTCTATCTCTCTTATAGATAGAGAGAAGATCGACCTCTTGCTGAATTCCTACCGTTCTCTTTAGCTAATTAATGTATGGGGAAAGCGCTGGGTAAAACAAAGCATTCGGAACAGTGAAATTCAATGAAGTGGAAGTGTTAATACGAAGGTATTTCAGAGAGAACGAGAATGTTTCTGGGTAAACCCTTTTCTAGAATTGAAATTCGGTGGAAGCGCTTTAAACAATAATTGAAATCTATTGTAGTAATAACGTACAACAAATGAAGCAGAAATAAAGTACTACAGCTTTGAAATTAAAATTTTTTTTTTTTATGGTTTAGTTTCTAAATTAATGGACTTAGATGTAACTGATAAATTAAACATTCGCTATGTCTAGACAGTTTTAAAAATTATGCGTTCTTTACTGTTCTAGTGTTCTTATTCTTTATTAGTGTTTTTATTCTTTAATGTTCTTATTCTTTATTAAAAAATGGTTTAAATTATTTATTTACTTAATTAAATAAACTAATTAACTGTAAGCATAATTTTAAAAACGCATATATTTAATTAATATGCATTATATTTAAAAAACAGTATAGTATGTTCGTTTATATTTTACAGTATTATATAATAATAACAAAACTAAACGAATTTACGACTTTATGTTAAAAATAAGTAACCATAATCAAATAATTGAAGAAAAATTCATTTATTTTGAACCACAAAAGCTGAAACTTTTCAGCAGAATCAAACAAACAGAACTACCGAATTAATTAAACTTACTTATATTTATACTGCCTCTAAAACTTTACCTATTCGCTGGGGAACAACACAAATCATTGACTTTGGCCCAATGTTTACCATCGTTATTATGACGATGGAGAAATTAGAGAGGTTTTTTTTTTTATTAAGGAACCCAACAGAGGCAGATAAAAAAAAATGCAGGCCTTTTGTCTTTTAGCCGCCTCGGAACCATCACAAATGAAATACCGAGTCGAATGCATCGAACAAATACGTAAAAGTTGTCGAAACCCCTTGTGGCTTTTCCGTCTTCGCGAAACTGAACTGGAACCTTGCAATCCCTTAATTAGACAGCAAAGAGTCTGAATTAAAGTAATCCAATTACCGCCGTCTTGCGGCCGCTTTAAATACAGGGGCTCTTTCAAGACTTCCTATAATGTAATAATAGGGGATGCGGACATTAGCAAACGGACGCTCTTAAGGAAGAGTTATTCATCTCTCTCTTTCTTTCTCTCTTATAGATAGAGAGAAGATCGACCTCTTGCTGAATTCCTACCGTTCTCTTTAGCTAATTAATGTATGGGGAAAGCGCTGGGTAAAACAAAGCATTTGGAACAGTGAAATTCAATGAAGTGGAAGTGTTAATACGAAGGTATTTCAGAGTATTTCAGAGAGAACGAGAGAACAAGATTCTGGGTAAACCCTTTTCTAGAATTGAAATTCGGTGGAAGCGCTTTAAACAATAATTGAAATCTATTGTAGTAATAACGTACAACAACAAATGAAGCAGAAATAAACTACTACAGCTTTGAAAGTAAAATTTTTTTATTGTTTAGTTTCTAATTAATGGACTTATATGTAACTTATAAATTAAACGTTCGTTACTGTCTAGAAATTTTTAAAAATTATGCGTTCTTTACTGTTCGAGTGTTTTTATTCTTTATTAGTATTTTTATTCTTCAAATTCTAATATTCTTATTCTTTAATAAAAGATGGTTTAAATTTTTTATTTACTTAAATAAACTAATTAACTAAAGCATAATTTTAAGAACGCTCATATTTAATGAATATGTATTATATTTAAAAATGCATGCAAAATATATTTTTAGGAAGACAAAATAAATTTAAGACTTTGGGTTAAAAATAAGGAACCATAATCAAATAATTGAAGAAAAATTCAATTATTTCGAACCACAAAAGTTGAAACTTTTCAGCAGAATCAAACAAACAGAACTACTGAATTAATTAAACTTATTTATATTAATACTGTCTCTGAAACTTACCTATTCACTAGGGAACAACACAAATCATTGATTTTGCCCAATGTTTACCATCGTTATTATGACCATGGAGAAATTAGAGAGGTTTTTTTTTATTAAGGAACCCAACAGAGGAGGATAAAAAAAATGCAGGCCTTTTGTCTTTTAGCAGCCTCATAACCATCACAAATGAAATACCGAGTCGAATGCATCGAACAAATACGTAAAAGTTGTCGAAACCCCTTGTGGCTTTTCCGTCTTCGCGAAACTGAACTGGAACCTTGCAATCCCTTAATTAGACAGCAAAGAGTCTGAATTAAAGTAATCCAATTACGGCCGTCTTGCGGCCGCTTTAAATACAGGGGCTCATTCAAGACTTCCTATAATGTAATAATAGGGGGACGCGGACATCAGCAAACGGACGCTCTTAAGAAAGAGCTATTCATCTCTCTCTCTCTTTCTATCTCTCTTATAGATAGAGAGAAGATCGACCTCTTGCTGAATTCCTACCGTGCTCTTTAGCTAATTAATGTATGGGGGAGAGCGTTGGGTAAAACAAAACATTCGGAACAGTGAAATTCAATGAAGTGGAAGCGTTAATACGAACTTATTTCAGAGAGAACGGGAATGTTTCTGGGATAACCCTTTTCTAGAATTGAAATTCGGTGGAAGCGCTTTAAAAAATAATTGAAATCTATTATAGTAATAACGTACAACAAATGAAGCAGAAATAAAGTACTACAGCTTTGAAATTAAATTTTTTTTTATTGGTTTAGTTTCTAAATTAATGGACTTAGATGTAACTCATGAATTAAACATTCGCTATTGTCTAGACACTTTTAAAAATTATGCGTTCTTTACTGTTCTAGTGTTCTAATTCTTTATAGTGTTTTTATTCTTTAATGTTCTGATATTCTATTTATTTATTAAGAAAATGGTTTAAATTATTTATTTACTTAATTAAATAAACTAATTAACTGTAAGCATAATTTTAAAAACGCATATATTAAATTACTGCGCCTTATATTTAAAATACATCCTCTATATAATACTATGAAAACTAAACGAATTTAGAACTTTGGGTTAAAAATAAGTAACCATAATCAAATAATTGAAGAAAAATTCATTTATTGTGAACCACGAAAGCTGAAACATTTCAGCAGAATCAAACAAATAAAACTACCGAATTAATTAAACGTACTTATATTTATACTGCCTCTAAAACTTTACCTATTCGCTGGGGAACAACACAAATCATTGACTTTGGCCCAATGTTTACCATCGTTATTATGACGTTGGAGAAATTAGTGAGCATTTTTTTATTAAGGAACCCAACAGAGGCACATAAAAAAAAAAGCAAGCCTTTTGTCTTTTAGCCGCCTCGGAACCATCACAAATGAAATACCGCGTCGATTGCATCGAACAAATACGTAAAAGTTGTCGAAACCCCTTGTGGCTTTTCCGTCTTCGCGAAACTGAACTGGAACTTTGCAATCCCTTAATTAGACAGCAAAGAGTCTGAATTAAAGTAATCCAATTACCGCCGTCTTGCGGCCGCTTTAAATGCAGGGGCTCTTTCAAGACTTCCTATAATGTAATAATAGGGAGACGCGGACATTAGCAAACGGACGCTCTTAAGGAAGAGTTATTCATCTCTCTCTCTCTTTCTATCTCTCTTATAGATAGAGAAAAGATCGACCTCTTGCTGAATTCCTATCGTTCTCTTTAGCTAATTAATGTATGGGGAAAGCGTTGGGTAAAACAAAGCATTTGGAACAGTGAAATTCAATGATGTGGAAGTGTTAATACGAAGGTATTTCAGAGAGAACGGGAATGTTTCTGGGTAATCCCTTTTCTAGAATTGATATTCGGTGGACACGCTTTAAACAATAATTGAAATCTATTGTAGTAATAATGTACTGCAACAAATGAAGCAGAAATAAAGTACTACAGCTTTGAAATTAAATATTTTTTTATTGTTTAGTTTCTAAATTAATGTACTTATATGTAACTGATAAATTAAACATTCGCTACTGTCTAGACAGTTTCAAAAATTATGCGTGATTACATGCTGCAGAAGCGTTTATTTCAGAGTTAAATGATAATTATACGTATTGTTTTATAGTCTAATTATGCATTGTTACTTTAGTTATGAAGATATTTTTCAACAAATAACCTTTAAAAATTCAAAAGAATTATCAATAGTTGAATCATAATGAAAAATAAATTAATCTTTATATTTAAGCATGTAATCTCAAACATGAATTAACCTTATAGAAAATTAAACAAAATAGTTTTTAATTATAAAAGTATTTCATTTATGTTTTTATCATTTTTTTATGAAATAACAGTACATAGAATACTAACATATAGTACATATTGTTAATTCATACATACAATTCTATTTATGTATGTTTAGCATAATAAAATTGTATGTATGAGAAAGTTTTACGTAAGCTGTTATTTATGTATGCATGTTTTTTTATGTATGTATGTACATGTACATACATACATAAAAAATATGCATACATGTATGTATATATGTATGTTTATGTATGTATGTATGTATGTTTATGTATATATGTGTTTTTATGTATGTATATATATATGTATGTATATATATATGTATGTATATATATATGTATGTATATATGTATGTTTATGTATATATGTATGTATGTATATATATGTATGTATATATGTATGTATGTATATATGTATGTTTATGTATGTATGCATTTATGTATGTTTAGTATAGATAAGGAGTACGTCGATGAAAATATACCTTTTTTTATTTGAGCAACTTAGTAGTAGTATTATGAATATTAATCGTTAAAAACTAAATTCATTATTTATAAGAGAAAGATGAAATGAATTCATGGATATTTTTATAAGTATAATGTTGTAGGATCTGAATTTTTTTGGGAAATATCAAGCTTGCTGTGGGATCAAATTTATCACCTACGGTTTTTTAAAGGTTTGTATACTCATATATTATCATTTTATTTCACTTGTAAATTGACCCATAAAGTAGCAACACTTTATACGTTTGTACATTATACAAACCTAACGAGCAATTTAATATAAATCAAATTAAATTTTATCACTGTAAACAACTACATTTCAGTAGAATCTGAGCTCTATTCCATTTAGTTGACCAGAAGAAATTTGAAAAGAAAGTTTCGCAGCTTATCTTGTCAGCCTGTATTTCAGATATGCCCTTATATTAGATAAAATATGTTATGTTTGTGTCATATTACAAACTATGATGATGAAACCGTTCTGACAGCAACATAAAGGAAACATGTATAAATGGAAATAACTTAATTTTTTTAATTCTAATTTCATGCCCATTACTATTAAATAACAAAAATGATGTTAAAACCTCAATTATCCTTTATAAGGGTTAATATAGATTATCTCATAATTATAAATAAGATTTAAGTGTATCTTGAAATCAAAATCTTAAAATATAAAAATAATATCTGGCTTAAGCAATATATATACTGAAAATTTTAAAGTAACCATTATTTCATAAAAATTCCTTTAAAATTGACTTTTGGCTTTCATTTGTCCAATGATTATATTAATATCTTATAATTGCTAATGAATGCGCTTGCTCTGATACGGATGCAAATCTCAACTGAGATCTACAAGGACACATTCAAATTATTAGATCAATCCACACATAATATTAATGAAACGATCACTCACATGATCATTTATGTCGCAGTGAGAGATTAATATAATTAATAAACATCTTGTGTGTGACAATGGAATGGTATATTCAGGATTATACTAAGGATTGAGTTATTACATGAGAAGTAAATAAACACAAATTTCAATTTAGCAAAATTATTAAGAAATTTAAATTAACTTTTATATGTAATTAATTTATTAAGTATGAGTAATAATTTTAAATTGTCAGTGGAATCAAGTAAGTGAAATCCTAATAATAATATACTAATAAGTGAAATCCTGTTCTGGATAACTCTGTTGCTTAAACAATAAGTCTCGTAAAAAGTTAAGCAACAAAAAATTCTTTTATAAAAATAAATACCTTTGTACAGATAATCGTAAAACAGTTTTTATTAAAAATAAACACTTCAATATAAATTAAAAACAAATACGAATCACAAATGTAATATTTTAATTAAAAAATTGTGATTTATGACATTAATATATTTTGTCTGCTGAATAAATGCACCTGTTTCGATAAGGATACAAATAATATTGACGTAAAGTAATTATTTATTGTTAGAATATACAGTGATTAAACATTAGAGTATTATTATAATAAATATGCAATAGCCAGCAATTTATAATTTTTGAAAATTTACTTAAAAATAATTCATGAACTATTAATGTAAAATCTTTTTCTAAATACATAAGAATTCTAACGAGTTTCTGTTTCATATATATATATATATATATATATAATTAGGTGATTCAGATACATTAACGTTAAATATTTAATCTGCAATTTAATTTAAAATAAAAGCATGTTTATCTAATGTTTTACATCATTTATTGCATTGCGTCATTTATTTTTTATGTCAATTATTTTTACGTCATTTATATCATTTATTTAAACACATTTTAAATGTTAATGCACATGTTGTATAAAAGATTGAAAAAATAAATTAATACAGAGTATTTTTAAAATTTTGCTTAACGTTGATTTTTGCATTTTTAGACACAAAGTGTTTGTAGACATAAATTTTTTAATGTATTTTATTTATTAAATTGAATAAAAATACATACATTCTTCTTTAAAAAAGTATAGTGTTAGAGGAAAATTCATAATCCTTTTCATTTTATTGTCATTGGATATATATATATATATATACTCATGTCCATAAATTAAGGATAATGAAGTTCGGGCAAAGAAAGAGAACCGAAGCAAAACAAATTTGACTTATTTGTAAAGTCTATTTATTAAACAAAAGGTAAAGAGCAAAACAGATGTTATATGTTTGATATAATTAATAAAAATTGCGATTTTTACTCCCTGGAGCAAATTTCAAAAAAAGAACCTATTTACAAAAAACAGTATAACATGGTTAGTATAATGGTTAATATTTAGTATGTCTCCCGGACGATGCAATACAGGCCTTACAACGCCTACACATGCTGAGTATCAAATTATCAACCTGATCTTGCGGAAATATTACACCACTCATCAAGCAATGCCCTCCGAAGTTCCGGTTGACAGGTGGGAGGGGGTTGACGGGCTGCAATTCGTCGGCCAAGCATATCCCACACATGCTCTATTGGATTCAAGTCCGGTGAGTATGCTGGCCAATTCACACGGGTGATATCTTCCAATTGAAGGCATTCGTCTACAATGTTTGCAGGGTGAGGACGGGCGTTGTCATCCATAAACAGAAATTCAGCACCCATGGTGCCCCGAAACAAATGTACATGTTGTTCCAGAATGACATCCCGATAGATGTGGCCTGTCATCGTTACACTCTGAACATGCAGGTCAGTTCTGGGACCAAGAATAATTCCTCCCCAAACGAGCTATCCTGCACCACCGTAACGGTGTCGTTCAATGGTGTTCTCCTGGTGGTAACGGGTACCTGGCGCTCTCCATATGAATGTCCGGCGAGAATCAGACTGCAAACTAAACCTGGACTCGCCGGAAAACATCACACCATACCCCTGTTACAGTGTCCACAATGCATGCTCTCTACTCCAGGTTAATTGCAGGCGACAGTGAGTTGCGGTAAGTGGAACACATCTGACAGGCCTACGAGCATATAGACCAATGTGCCTTAAGCGTCTGTACACGGTCTACCTTGAAACTGTCATACCGGTAGCTGAAGAGAGCTGACGAGACAGGTCTGATGCTGTGCTCCGTCTGTTTCTTTTGGCAGTAACTGCTAAATACCGGTCCTCATTCGGCGTTGTAACTCGGGGGCGACCTGTGCTGTAACATCTACTCACATTACCATCATCTTGGAATCGTTGCCAAAGCCTGGAGATGACACTTTGGGCGATTCCCAGTTCCTCGGATACTTCCAGCTGGGTATGTCCACATTCCAGTCGTCCGATAATTCTACCACGTAAAAAATCATCCAAATGCTTCCTTTGTGCCATAACTATGCGGTTATTGCACTGAAAGGCTTTTAAAGGTCTTGTGAACAATTTTACTTCTTTGCCACCATTCCTTATATAAACCTCTCTTACACTCTTGTCATTGTGGCGTACTATCCGCGCCATCTGGTGGTTTCCTGTAATTTGCATATTCTTCTTCAAGATGTGTGTGATAATTCTACAGGTGAAATTTTTATTTTAGAGTTCAATTTCTGTGTAATTCTGAATTATCCTTAATTTATGGACATGAGTGTATATATTTATTTGTATAATATTCAAATCTATTATCATCATTTAAAATTGTTTTAGATTCTTACCAGTATATATCCTGAATTAAAAATTTGATTTTGTACTTTTGTTGTATAACACTGGAACATTGGAAAGACTCAGAAATATTTATTTTCGAAAAGAAGCTAATTTTAAAAGTTCGTAAAGATGTAAAAGAGTAAATGGAATCTCAATTTTGATTGGTAGATTTGGTTTTTCATACAGTCAATAATTAAAAAAATTGGAGCTTTGCAACATTATTTAATCAAGCATACAGTGATCGACTATCTCTCTTCAACTCTTATGTTCGTAGATCCATTGTTTGTGATCTGAAAAAAGTCGAATATTAGTAATTCTAATATTGCAGCAGTTTCAAAAACGCTGACGTACACGTTTCATTAAGTATTAAGTATAGTACAAAATACCTGCTGAGAAATTTGTTTTTACGGCCGAATTGCAACAGAAAAATGTCTCGTGACGCAGAAATATCATAAACTACGCTTAGGATTTCCAAAAAAATCTTCATGATTATGAATTTTATAAAAAGAAATAGTAGTAAGTATTTCATTATTTTTGGATCTGAAGGAGCGAAAAAGATGCTACGTAAACCAAAACAGAAATACATTCATCTTCAATATTGAATATGGAGGATTCTATATGCTTGTTTGAGGTTGTATCCATCCTCTGGTGTAGGAAACTTAGCCATTACTGATGGAATATTGAATCGTAATATGCACATCGATGCATTATATAAAATTGTTATATATAATCAAGAGTTGCAGAAATAACACTCAATCAGATTTTTGTAACATTTAATGATCCTAACTTTAGATTAATCCTTTCAAAATACCATTTAATGATTCTTTGGATGTTATATATATATATAAAGTCAAAATTTCTCTAATTTCTTCCACCGCCAAGATGCAACAGGAAAAATATTCATGACCATCAAAAAAAATCATAAGCTACGCTTAGCATTTACAAAAAAATCTTCATCATTATGAATTTTATACAAAGAAATAAAAGTATTTCATTATTTTTGGATCTGATGGAGCGAAAAAAAAGTTGCTCTATAAACCAAAAGAGAAATACATTCATCTTCGACATTGAATATGGATAGGCTATATTCCTGTTTGAGGTTGTATGAATCCTCTATTCTTTGGTGTAAGGAAACTTAGTCATTACTGATGGAATATTGAATCATTATATACACATCGATGCATTACATAAAAGTGTTATTTATAATCTAGAGTTGCAGAAATAACATTCAATCGTGATTACAATTTTTGTACCATTTAATGATCATAACTTTGGATGAATCCTTTGAAATTAACATTTAATAATCCTATGGGTGTTATATATAAAGTCAAAATTTCTCCAATTTCTTCCATTGCCAAGTTGCAACAAGAAAAAGATTCTTGTAACAAAAAAATCATAAACTACACTTGGGATTTACAAAAAAAAAACCTTCTTCATTATAAATTTCATAAAATGAAATAAAAGTATTTCATTATTTTGGATCTGATGAAGTGAGAATTGTGCAACGTAAACCAAAACAGAAATACATTCATCTTTAACATTAAATATGGAAGACGCTATATTTCTCTTTGAGGTTATATGAATTCTCTGACCTCTGGCGTAGGGAAATGTGGCTTTACTAATGGAATATTGAATCATAATATGTACATCGATGTATAATAATAAAGTGTTATTTATAATAAAAAATGTGATTAGTTACAGTTGCAAACATAAGACTGAATCGTGATAAGGTTTTTTGTACCACTTAATGATCCTAAACAAACAGTTGCTTTGGATGTTATATAAAAAGACAAAATTCCTCGACTTTCTTCCAGTTAACAGTTAACAGTTAATAATTAACTTCTTCCAGTTGTTGAATCTAAACCTCTTTGGTAATTTATGGAATGCTTTATATATAACAAAATGGGGTTAAGATCCATTTCTATTTCTGTGTAACAATATTACTTAACGTATAATGTTGATATTTTTTGCAACCATCTTTATTTATTTATTTATTAATTTCAGCTACAAAAATGATATATTTTTTTGAATTATCATACATAGATGTTTTATAATTCCATTTAGCTAGCTTTATGAAAGCTAGCTAAAATTAAAATGGAATAGCTTTACGAAACTGGACTATTATTATGTATATTTCTTTGCAAATAATTGTTTAACAATGCTTTTGTTGTTTTTGTCAGAAAAATTACTTGAAAATTAAAAAAGAATTCTAAATGTATGTAGAATATAATGCAATAATTTTGTGTTATTTAGCATCGGGCAGCAAACCTGTCATCATCATAATTTGACATCCTTTAGATTATTTTGATTTTTACAACTCGTCTAGCATTTTAATATATAAGTAAAATTCATTTCATGCTTAAAAATCAACGGGAGTAAATTAAAAAAAATATTTGAAGAAAATCGATTTATATAAAAAAAAAAGAAATTTAATGTTACAATCTTACATTAAATAATAAATTATGGTTGATCTGAATGATTATTTCATTTTTATGTCTTTTAATCAAAAGATAGAAGTCTCTGAAAGAAAGCAATGACTAATACTCATCTTCTAGATCAGGGACACAAAAAAAGTAAAATCATGAAGTATTAGAATCATTGATTATAACTAAGGTGATAATTTGTCATTGGGGAACATTTATCAACTAATTTCCGTAATATATTTTCTTTAGGATTTCAATGAAAAAAAAAAAAAAAATTGGAGAAATGAATTCTCAACTAATACATCATTTGGCGAGTAATATATCTTAAATTAATTATCGCTACAATTCCCTATTTGATCATTAAGGAATAGTTTTACTCATTGGAATAATTTTTATAACTAGTAAGAACTTCTGTACAGCTTTAAAAATTCATAATTCTATTGAGGAATATTTTTCTTTTCATTTTCCATTATTTAAAAGTGATGCATTGGTTTTCATTTTGATGTATGATCATAAATCTTTAACTCTTAGCTGATATAATAAAATTCTTTTTGATGTTTAATTATATTTTTTCAGGAATTATACCGAAATTACACTTAATTGAGGAAATATTTTGTTGATGAGAGAAGTGTATAAATACGATTGATGTTGTAATTAGAATCAATTATAAATTTATAGAATCAATTAGAATCAATAATAATTAGAATCAATTATAAAATATTAATCAATATTAAATTACTATTTTCTGCGATCTTGCTGTAATAATATGTTAAAACTGGTTGAATAATTACTTGATAAATGTAATTAAAAGCATCTTTAAATTCATTACAATTTTAGTTTATAGAATTACAAAAAGCTTTTAATGCCCTGATTTAGGTACGAAAAAACTATTTTTTTTAATATAAGCAATTATACTACAAATTGAATTTAATTAAAATTTATATAATTCAGGGAAAACTATGAAGATTTGGGTAATTTATTGTTATTAAAATCAAATTTATTAATTAAATATGTCCTTGCGTCATATAATTTCAAGAGCTATCGTTGCATCAAATTTCAATAATTATACTTGTGTCATAAAACTTCAGTAGCTGTAATTATATTTTATAATTTGAATAGCATATCATATTCCACCAGTAGTTTTTAAATAATCGTACGCTTATATAAATTCAGCAGTATCAGATCAGAAATTTTAAGTTTCTATTCTTCTTGAACTTAAATATGATACCTGAACAATATTTAGATTACCAAGTTACCTTCAAATTTCAATATATTATATCCTATTTAGAGTCATAATTGTTGTTAATTGCTGTAGTATTTTTATAATATATGTATTAAGTTATTAAATAACCTGGAGCTTAAAAACTACGTTACTACTGAGCCCAAAAAATACGATCAATCATTTTTTTTTCAAAAATTTATTTATTCTTCCAAATTTTTTTCATCGTCTTCAAAGTAATTCCCTCCGGACACAATGTACTTATGCCAACTTTTTTTCCAATCCTCAATGCATGCTAAAACGTCATTGGCCAGGATAGCCTTCAAAGCGCGCGGCGATTCCCATTGAATCTCTTCAATCGACTCAAAACGATGTTCCCATAGACGTCTTTTGAGTTTAGGGAACATCCAGAAGTCGTACGGGGTGAATACGGTGGTTGTGGTACTATACGGGTTTAATTTTTTGGCGAAAACTTGAATGAAAGATTCAATGCAGTGTGAGCTGGCGCATTCAGTATTTTCGGTACCAATCGAGATTTGAAGCGTTTGAGGCCCAAAATAGAATTGATCGATCTTTTTGAAAGTCCAACATCATCAGCAAGGTCTGTAATTGTAAGTCGACAGTTTGCAAGCACCAACTTCTTAATGTTTTGGACGTGAGCTTCGTCGATTGAGGTTGATGGCCGATCAGATGATTCTTCGTCTTCAATGCATTCTCTGCCTTCTTTGTACTGTTCATTACTACCACTTCTAAGCATTTCTTTCCAATATAGAATGCTCACCGAATGCCGTCTGCGACATTCTATACGTTTCCGCAAAGAAAATTTAATGCAAATTAATTGCTCAATTAATTCAGACATTTCAAAAATCGCCTGAATCAGTTTTAGCGTCTCACAATTCCAAGCGTAACTCAAACACTAATGAATATTTTGACTTCAAATTTCACACAGACGTCAATGACAGTGTCAGCAACCTAAAAAAAAAAGAATTGAAATTCCGTAAGTCCCGGGAGTTTGAAATTGGAAATTGGTTTTACTTTTTTGACACAGCAGTATGTGATTTACTATGTAACACAGAATTATTCTGGTGATATCAGAAAATCACAATATTCAAATAGTTAAAACAGTTTAACTATCGAGTTAATATGTATCTGTCTCAGTTTGTGGTAAATTGTTTCATGTTTTTTTGTAAAAAAGTTGTCCAAACACTTTAGAGTCAGTTCTAAAACAAATATTCAGTTTCAAGGAAACCTGTCTCAGATGTAACACAAATCACGCAACCATTCTTCTTCTATTTTGGTTCTTTTATTCTGAAGAATGAATATTTTATTACTCTTTATTGTTACTGACTTGTTGCAAAAGGAAGAATTATACACTGAAGTGACAAAAGTCATGGGATACCTCTTAATATCGTGTCGGCCCTCCTTTCGCCAGGCGAAGTGCAGCAACTCGACGTGGCATGGACTCAACAAGTCGTTGGAAGTCTTCTGCAGGAATATTGAGCCATGCTGTCTCGATAGACGTCCATTATTGTGAAAACGTTGATGGTGCAGGATTTTGGGCAACGAACAGACCTCTCGATGATGTCCCATAAATGCTCGATGGGATTCATGTCGGGCGATCTAGGTGACCAGATCATTCGTTGGAATTGTCCAGAATGTTCTTCAAACCAATCGCGAACAGTTGTGGCCCGGTGACATGGTGCATTGGCATCCATAAAAATCCCATCGTTGCTTGGGTACATGAAGTCCATGAATGGCTGCAAGTGATCTCCAAGTAGCTGAACATAAGCATTTCCAGTCAATGTTCGGTCCAGTCGCACCAGAGGACCAAGTACATGCCATGAAAAAACAGCCCACACCATTACGGAGCCACCACCAGCTTGAACAGTGCCTTGCTGACAGTTTGGGTCCATGGCTTCGTGGGATCTGCGCCACACTCAAACCCTACCATCAGCTCTTACCAACTGAAATCGTGACTCATCGGACCAGGCCACGGTTTTCCATTCATCTAGGGACCAACCGATATGCTCACGTGCCCACGAGAGTCGCTGCAAGCAATGTCGTTCTGTCAGTAAAGGCACTCGAGTCGGTCTTCTGCTGGAATAGCCGAAGAAAGCCAAATTTCTCCGCACAGTTCTAATAGACAAGTCCTTTGTGCGTCCCGCATTGATTTCTGCGGTTATTTGAGTGCAGGCGGTCGACCACTGCGCTGTCCATGGTGGGATGTTATGCCTGAAATTTCATACTCTCGGCACACTCTTGACACAGTGGATCTGGGAATGTTGAATTCCCTAACGATTTCCGAAATGGCATGACCCATGCGTCTAGCTCCAACTAACATTCCGCGTTCAAAGTCTGTTAATTCCCGTCGTGCGGTCATCATCACGTCAAAACCTCTTCACATGAATAACTTGAACAGAAATGAAAGCTCTGCGAAAGCACTGCGCATTTATACCTGTTCTACGCAATGCTACTGCCATCTGAAAATTTGCATATTGCTATCCCATGACTTTTGTCACTTCAGTGTATCTACAGTCCCTTTCATTTGATGTCTTCACAATCAAGGGATTTACGAAGGATGATCATTTGTTTGTGGGCTTTATTCAATGGATCTTAAAAATAGTGTCCAATGATTTTAGACAGTAGAGAGTTTTTGCAAAACGTTTTTTTATCGTCCGATATTTTTTTCTTCCTAGCGCGTATGGTGATAGGAAACATTGCATGCATATCTGTAATAATGTTTCCTATGGGCATGCGCGCTAGGGAGAAAAAAATATCGAACGATAAAAAAAAAGGTTATGCAAAAACTGTCTAATAAATGACAAAGCTATTTCGGTCTGTATAGACCAGGGGTGGCCAACCTGCTGCCCATGCACCACATGCGAGTGAAGATAATTGCAAACAGTGCAAAAAATCAATCTTACCAGTTGTCGCAAGAAAAAAGTTGCCAAATTCCAACGGTTCCAATTTTGCGGTTTGACCATTTTTTTTTTATTTTAAATTTCCTAAGTTTATTAAACAATAAATACAATTCTACAAAGAGTAAATATAGCTACATCGGTAGTTACGTATTAACGCCACCGCAGCAGAAGTTGCGCTAATAAAGAGCTGCCAATGCGCCAAAATAGAGACTGTTTTGAATTTATGTTAAACTCTATATCGGCCCATTTTCCGCCGAAATCCGATTGACTACTTTTTTTTAAAATAAAGTATTTTGAATTTCGAAAGTGTTTGATTTTAAATAAAGGGTTTTATATATGTTATGATTTGTCACAAAAATTTTAAGTTTAGTTTGGCCCCACTTAAAAACCGCCAAATCTGTAGCTGCGGTGGCGTTAATACGTAAGTACCCCTACATCTTTTGACCAGTTGCTGCAATTCAAATGTACAATAGCTTATTACATTTACAAAGCATAATAATTAAATTTATATATATTTAATTCAAAATACAGTGTAAGATATCAAAAAAAATGAAAAATTAAAATTAATTAATAAAATTAATTTTCGGTAAAATCGCAGAATAGAGTCCTGGCTTTTGGGATTTGGCGTCAAATAATTATTACGCGGATATTATTACAATTATTACACAACACTTTATTACTATTATACAATTTATATATAACAATATATAACAATTTATTATTATTATACATTTACTGCAATTACGGAAATTATTACAAAGGACGCTAAGTAATGGGTCGTCTTGTAAGTAAAGTGAATTGCAAATAGTACAGGAAACCACATCTGGTTACGCAAGTACCACATTTGGCGGCTTATCGTCCAGTGGGAGCCCCAAAAATGTTGCCATATCCCAACGGCCCCTATTTTAAAATGAAAACCAATGTTGCCAAATCCCAACTTTTCTACATTTTTATTCTCAAAAGATATACTCCAAGAAAAACAGCATGACACATTAATTTTAAACTGACTATTTATTAATCATTTAGTGAAACATTAAAAAGCAAAATATTTTAGTGGACCACTTCATTATTAAAAACTGATGGCATAAAAATTTTGAGAGTCTCTCTGTGCTTAATTTTTCTGATCATTCTTCGTCTGATGCAGCACCTTTCTTGGATTTCCTTTTTTTACGTTTTCCACCAGAGCTTTTACGTCGTTTCCCACCGGAAGATTTCTTGCGTTTCTTGCCTCCAGATGACTTCTTTCGTTTTTTGCCTCCAGAAGATTTCTTGCGTCTTTTAGTTTCTGAAATCTTCGCGGTATGGGCAAGGTTGCTCAGAATGTTGCGATCCATGGCGCATTTCATGATAGGTTTGATGGTTGCATCAAGCGTATTGCAGTCAACGTTGTATTGACTTGCGAGGTACTTTTTGAGGCTATTGGCGGAACAGTTGTTCAGCTTCTGGAGATGAAGGGCAGCTTTCAAGACATCATGTCTGTTTAATTTCTTCGAAAGTTGAGAAACATTTGGGGAAAATTGACTTGTTGAACTTGGCTTCATTTTGTTTTAGATTTAATTTAAATTTTAATTTTTAAAAATTTTGTACGCAGTTCAATTAAACATGGCGTTTAATATCGGGTTCCGAATCAATGCTTGAAAATTTTGAACTAAAAAAAATTTGAAAGAATTTCGCTATAGTCGCATCTCGTGTAGCGTGACATCGTATTTCATGCAATTTGCATCATATTTTAAATCCATCTTATATATGCTTTTATTTGCTTTGTTTTAAATTCGTATTTTTTTCAATTGCTCATATTTGTGTGGTAATTTTTTTTTACTGCAAAATTATATTGTGCGTGAAATCTAGCCTGCTTTTACGACTATTGTGATGTACTGCGAATAATATTTTCTATTGGTTTACAGGAAATTAAAAAAAAAAAAAAAAAAAAAATCACTTATTTCTTAAGTCTTGCCGTGTTAAACATATCCGTTCAATTATTTAATTATTAATCTATGAATTTCTTGATATTTCACGGAAGACTAAAAAAAAAAAAGGAGTTAAATGTGAAAATATTAACATCTGCAATTATCTCATTTAATTACTCCTTTATTTTTACTCATAGAATTTATTTATATACACTTACATATTTTTTAATATTTGTTAAATAATAATTTAGGTCTTTTTTACATAAATTTCATACTTCGAATTCATAAATTATCATTATCATCATCATCTTCCCTTGAATATCATTCTATGTTGAATATTAGGTAGTATTAATATATATCGTATTAGGTAGTATTAATATAAGTTCTTAAGGAGCGTCTATGTTTATGTTAAACATATGTTTACATAATTAGTTATAAAACAGTGATAGAACATTTAAAACAAGGGTGGCCAGCCCGCAGCCCGCCTTAAATTATTTTTGCGGTCCATGAGATTTATCACACTTTTACACAATATATTTATTTTATAATGGCCAAAGTAGTGAAAGCAATGTATTCAAAATTACTTATGAGAAAAAAGTAATTTTGAATTTAATATAATTTTCTTGTGAATATACAGGAGATATTTTCGTTTAATTGATGAGTTTTCAGTATATGAGTTCATAGAATAATTAAATTATATTCTGCGAACTCATGATGCTCACACATCTTGGAACATCTAATAAAACAGGTTCTATGTTCCACATTAAGTGAACTCAGTGAAGCAGTGACCATCACTAGATACGCACAGTTGATTGTTGATAGCAGAGCAAACCAGACTCGTAGTTCAAGTTATTAGCGCTTTTTTTCAACTTACACCCGCGAATCGTTTTTTTCTAAAATGAAATTGACCAAACACAAAATACACTCCAACATAACGGACGCTAACTTGCAACACCAATTACGATACCCAATTGTGCAAATATTCAAATGGAGAGCGATTTGCAAACGCTAAGTGAAAGTGTGTAGAAACAAATATCGTACTAGTAAAATAAATATTTTTGTAAGGATTTCATTTTTTAATATATTTTTTTCTATTTCAATTTTAGTGTTGTATATTTCTTATGTGCGTTTAGTATCATTTTTATTATATTATCTATGTTTACATGTAAGAATAATAATACACACAAAAATAATAACTCATTATGTTTTACTTTTTCACTCCAAAAAATGTCTATAGTGGGTCTAAATCTAATATGCAGATATATAATTTTATATTCTGCCCGTGGAGTTAGGATGCATTTCCAAAGTGGCCCACAAGATCATTTGGGTTGGCTAGCCGGGATAAAGACCGACTAGGCTTTGACAGACATTCAAGTATACAAATATAACCAAGGAACAACTTAGGAAGTACCACCAGTAACCATTTGCAAATCGTATGCTTCTGAAAGATCAAATGATCGTGGAGGTGATAGCATGGTTTTAGTTGGTATTTCTGAGTCGCATACTAAACTTTTTTGTGTTTCAAAGAGGATTACTGACAGTTGAGAAATACGTTATTGGATTGGTATGCATGTTATTGCTATAAGTGTAGACATATCCTATTCCATTTTAATGTCAAACTTCAACGAGATGAGACTGGTCGACTGGTTTCTTGAATATATTGAAGAAATGGGTGAGGCCACTTCAGATCACATGCCATACTTCTATCAAATAATTTCGGGACTACTTTGGAAAATAGTGAATCTTTTAGTCCACCTGTTTCATTGATCTATCACAAGGGTTGTTACAAGTATGATATTTTTCTTTTAAAACTTAATTGCAATTTAGAAAAGTGATGCCACAAAGTGATTTTAAAAAATGATGCCAAAAGTGAAAAGTGATTTTAAAATAAATGTTTATAGTTAATTATTATATTCGATCTCAAAACAATCAATAACTCAATAAATTATGTAAAGAGAAGTGCATCAAAACTTAGTAGTCTATTCAAACATGATAATTATTAGTCCAAACTTTACATAAATAGTTTAATGGTTGGCACAACGGTTGCTACATGTATGATATTTTTCCTTTAAAACTTAATTGCAATTTAGAAAAGTGATGCCAAGAACGTATTAAAGGTAGGCGAGAGAGTTACTAAAGTCTATTTATTTTTGTGCTTTTTTTACTTTTTTCAAATGAGGGTTTTATGATAAGTTTTTATAGTTAACTACACTACTGGTCATTAAAATTGCTTCACCAAGAAGGCGGCATGTTACAGACGTGAAATTGAAGCGACAGAAAGAAGGTGCTGCGATATGCAAATGATTAGCTTTTCAGCGCATTCAGACAAAGCAGGCGCCCTGTAACGAAACCTACAATGTGTTTAAATGAGGGAATTGTTCAGCCGGTTTCTCATACACAAATTGCATTTGAACGTTGTTGCCTGGTGAAAAGTTGTTCTGATGACTCGTGTAAAGAGCTGAAATACGTACCAGCAAGTTTCTGACTTTGATAAAGGTCGAATTGTAGCGGATTGCTGGATTGCGATTTAACGTATCGCAGTATTGCTGCTCGCGTCGATCGAGATCCAATGACTTTTAGCAGAATATGGAAACAATGGGTTCAGGGCGGTAATACGGAACCCATGCTGGATCTGAACTGCCCCCTATCACTAGCAGCCGAGAAGACAGGCATGCTATCCGCATGGACAAAATGCACCGGACAGCCAGGTCACGAGTCTTGAATCAAGAATTGGGGTCGTTTGCAAGACAACAAATGTCTGCACGAAAAGTTCGACGACGTTTGCAGCAGCATGGACTCTCAGCTCGGAGACCATGGCTTCGGATAGTTGGGAAACATATTTCTTACTAAAGTTTATTTATTTAATTATTTTTTTAGCTTTTTTTTACTTTTTTTCAAATGAGAATTTTATGAAAAATATTTTTAGTTAATTATTATAACTGATGTCAAAACAATGAACAACTCAATAAATTGTATAAAGAGAAGTGCATCTGAAGTAAATAGTACATCAACATTTAATTTAATAAGAATTTATCTGTATAATATCGAAAGAATTTGAAAGAATAAAGTTAATTTAACATCTTAGATTGTATAATTTAATGACTTTCTTATTAATTATATAAATTAATTTTACAATTTATTGCAATTAATTAAAATTATACAATATTAATTGATTCAATGTATTTTTCCTTAATATTTATATAAATTAATAACATTAACTAATCAAAAAATAAGATAAACTTAAAAAGCAAATTAATAATGTAAATTAGTAAAAGTAATATAAATTAGCGAAATTAAACTAAAGCTAAAGAGTAAAAAACTCACTTTGTAATCAAGAGAATATAGAAACAGCCTGGAAATTCCACTTAGATAATTAATTAATTTATTAGTAATTATTCTTTCATCTTGTAATTCACAAATTTATAAATTTTAGTGTGCTTTACCTGCTTTAGTGAAGTGTGAAAGTAAAGGTACGTAATTAAGATGTTAGTTTTAATTTTAAAGTCTTGACCTCAGTTCTAATACAAATTAGGATTTTAAATCCCACATGAATTTACTTTGTAACTAATGCCGAAATGTCATAGTGACAATTTAATAATATATAATCACATTAAATAAGCTATTATTGGTATGTAAGATCTTCATAAAAAAAATATTTTTCTATTATTTCTATGTACTTTGTTGAAATGAGAATGAGATGATGAGAAATGTTCGATGAGAGAATATTGGGAAACTTTATGGTCAAAAATTGCTGTTATTTAATTATTTTTATTTTTGGGAATTTTTATAAGAATATAAAAAAAACAGAAAATTGTTTTTCATACTTTAATTCCTTGGTTAAACGTCTTTTTTGCTTTACTTAAAACATTGAATTCAAAGAAGATATGTAAGCATTATGAGGCATGTAGCGGACATGAGCGGGCCTTCAAAATTAAAAACTTTTAATCCGATAGTTTTTAAATCCTCAATTCTTATAATGAAGTTATAATCCATATCTGATTATTAGGTTAACATATATTAAAAAAGAATATTCTTCTAATTTTTATAATCTATACAAAATATAAGATTTAAATCTCTAATAAAAACATGAAAAGCTGTGATAACTCAGAGGACACTAGTTTTAAAATTGTCTGCCAATTCTTTTCGAGAGAAAAAATCATTATAGAAGTATTCATCTAATTATAGAAACTATAATAATTTTTTTTATGGATTGGCATGTGCGAACAACTGTAATAAGACTGAGCATGCACAGATTCTACAGAACCATATCATATACTTCGTGTAAACAGTTTGTAAGCAGTACGGAAGAAAATAAAGAAGTTATTAATATAAGTATGTGTATGTGTGTATACATATATTAAGAATATCTATTATATAAATAATAAGCAATGTACCAATGCTATGAGACTTGGAGTGAAGATTTGAGTCAAAAGAATAGAATATAAACGTGCAATATAGTTGCAATACGTAGGGCCTGGTAAAAAAATGTTCGTCTCCACTTTCACTAAACCATAAGTAACTGATTTTTAGTTATTTTGTATGCTGTGCATTTGCCACAAAAAAAAAATTTATCCTTATAGAAGCCTTTATGCTGTTATAGAAGAAAATATCAGCAGATGTAGGAATTTGAAAGGAGATGATTCGTGGGATTATGCAAGCTAACTGATAATCCTCACAAGAAAACCTACCAGCTCGCCCGTTCTGCCTATACTTTAAATTGATTGATACAGTAGACGAGAGTTAGCTCAAATCTATACCATCTACCTGGCTGAGGCAGACTACGGAAGATCAATAATATGAAGGTCATGGCTTATCGTCCATCAACCTGGCAACAATAAAGTTGTCCAATAATGCCCAGTCAACACCATCTGTACAGATCTTTCCATCTGACAGTGCAATTTCAAGATGTGTAGTTGATAATTATTTGATATCATGGGCTAAATTGTGTATAATGCTTTTGGAAGTCATTTACATTCACCTTTTGTTTTTAGTGAT
Source organism: Caerostris darwini (assembly GCA_021605075.1). NCBI lineage: Eukaryota > Metazoa > Arthropoda > Arachnida > Araneae > Araneidae > Caerostris > Caerostris darwini. Next base: position 48,533 of record BPLQ01002424.1, on the reverse strand, counting down.
GTGTCATTAGATGGGTTGTGACTAAGATGTTCTACTGTGCCCCCCCAAAAAAGACCAATTATTTTTTTTTTCAAAACGCTTTATTTATTCTTTAGAATTTATTTCATCTCCTTCAAAGTAATAATCTCCGGACACAATGCACTTATGCCAGCTTTTTTTTTCAATCCTCAAGCCATCGGCAGGGATGGATTTCAAAGCGCACGGCCATTCACGTTGAATCGCTTCAATCGACTCAAAATGGTGTCCCCGGTGTGGTCTTTCAAGTTTAGGGAATAGCCAGAATTCGCACAGTGTGAATACGGTGGTTGTAGAACGATATGGGTTTCATTTTGCGCGAAAAAGTCACGAACGATCAATGCAGTATGAGCTGGCGCATTCTGTATTTTCGAGACTAATTGAGAATTTACGCTTTTGAAGCCTAAATGGAATTGACCGATCCTTCTGAAATTCCAACATCATCAGCAAGGTCTCTAATTGTAAATCGACGGTTTGCAAACACCAAATCTTTAATTTTTTGGACATGAGCTTCGTCGGTTAAGATTGATAATCGACCAGAGGGCTCTTCGTCTTCAACGCGTTCTCTACCTTCTTTGAACTATTTATACCACTTGTAAACATTTCTTTACTATATAGGAATGCTCACTGAATGCCTTCTGCAACATTCTATATGTTTCCGCAAAAAAAAAAAAAAAAAAAAAAATAATGCAAGTTCTTTTCTCAATTAATTCAAACATTTCAAAAATCAGTTTTAGCGTCTCACATAGCCAAGCGTAACTCAAACACTAATGAATATTTTGATGTCAAATTTCACACAGATGTCAAGGACAGTACCAGCAACCTAAAAATGAAAAAAAAAAAAAAAAAATTAAATTCCAAAAGCCCTGGGAATTTTAAGTGGAAAATTGGTCTTACATTTTGGACACAGTAGTAACCATCGGATTTTTTTTCCCTCCTGTAAAAAGCATAATTTTTCCATAATCACTCGAATATAATTTTTCCAAAAATCTTTTATTCAACACAAAATCAGTAGGGGAAAAAAAAAGGAGAATTATTTCACTCGAATACCTCCGTTTTATCAGCAGACAATTCTCCTCCTTAGGTCCTTCAGTAGTGGGCTTCATGCCCACTAATAAAACGCCAATTCTTAGCCATAGCCACTACTACCTATCCTCTCATTTTTCTCCTTATATATTTTTTTCTCTACCTTCTTACCTTATTTTTTTCTCTATCTTCCAAAACCGCAGATCGAAAAGTATTGAAATTCTGTTGGGTCTAATCGGCGGAAGAAATTGGGGAGCGTTAACGCTTTTCATCATTTTCTTTCTTTCTTTTTCTTTCTTCTTTCTAGTTCTTCTCTTTCTTTCGTTTCCCTCTAAGCGTGAGGATAAACCATCGAATCATCTGTTTACATTATCGGAGATCGGTTTCCGTTGTTTTTTCACCAAGAACCGATCATCGCCAAGTTTCCAGAATGTCATACTCCTGATCGATGATTCAAAATTTTTCTAGAAGGTAACAAAAGAGAAGTCCCTGCCTGACTCCTCCACACAAACAACCGATGGTTCCATTATTTTTTAATACTCCACATTGACCTGTAGTATGTTTTTATTTTTTAACTTGTAAGCCGATAAGTAAAGATAAAGAAAAAAAAAAAGGAAGAATGTTTAGTAAGCACGATTAAAATACAAAAATACTTTTTTTTTCTTGTTATTGTTTCTTTCGATATTCTTAAAAGTAACAAGAATTTCTTTCTTTTTTTTTTTGAATAAGGTTGTTTAAATTTTATGATAAAGTGCTTGCTTTCTAAAAAATGTCATCATCATGTTTAGTAGAAATTACATCATGTTAATAATGAATGCAATGTTTAGATAGAAATTTCTTCAAATTTATTACAATCATTCATCCTATGCGTAAGGCGACAAGAATAGAAAAAAAGTGTTTTGAACATACAAAATACATTGTTTTGTTATTGACATGCAATATTTTTTAAAGAAAAACTAATATATGTTCACAAAATGTAGAGCTTCATATAGTAAAATTTTGTCATCAATTTAAAACACATAATTATAGGTAAAAAAAGGGGAGTATATAATTGTTTTATCATTATTTTTTAATTAATTTTTATTCAGGGATTAACAGACAGTGTTTCACTGTTGTTTTTCTTAAAGCTTGTCACATCATACATCAATTTTATTTTATATATAATTTACCAATTTTAATGAAAAATTTTTTTTTAATTAATTAATTAAAAATTTACCAATTTTTAATTTACCAATTTAATGAAAAATGAAAATTTTAACATTAGAAAAATAGTCTATTAATTGTTTTCTAAATTAATACCAACTAGGAGAAAATAACTGTTCAATAATTATCATCCACGATGGAAGTATAACTAATTACATTATCTTACAAATGATTTATGTATTTATCCCCATAATTCGAGAATCTGAACTCTACTGGTTATCAGACATCAGCCAATGACAACTTCTTGTTTCATGTAGTCCTTACATATTTTATCCCTTGTTTTAAAATTAATTTCAACTAAGTAACTTTCCTTTTTGTTTAATATTATATTATAATAAGTTGATGAATTTTTTTGTGTAAATGTAGGTGTATATGCATGTGTTTGGGTCAGTTAAGTGCGTATGCGTTGTGTTACCAACAATGTATGAAGTATTCATTGTACAGAATGACAAGACAATATATAGAATATATGATTATTTTGGTGAAGTACGAAATTATTATTTTTTCATACATTCTATAAAATGCCAAAAGATTAACAAAATATGAAATATTTCCACTCATGGCACAAGAGTTTCAACATCTGCATCAGATGGAAAATTCCTCATTTGCATTTAAATATTTATTCAAAAGTTACTTAAATACTTTCATTCAACAAAAAATCTGGTTTTTTTTATTGTGATATATGAAAATTAAAGAACAATATGTAGCACCTGAGAATAAATCATGACATATTGAAATTCAATTACAGTTGTCTAAAGAGCCAGAAAACAACTGTCTCAAGTGCCAGCTAACAATTGTCTAAAGTGCCAGCCAACGTTGCAAAAACATTTTTTTTTCTTAACCGAAATTATTTATCGTAATTTAATGAGCGATATGATGACTATTAAGAAGGAATCGTTGTCTACTTAAGTTGGTGGAAAACATAAGTGAACTGATTGAACTGATTATCCAGTTCTAAATCATATACTGAGATATTTTATGTGTTACATGCCACTCATTTGTTCATCGCTCATGAATAATGTGACAGAACGGGGAAAGAACACTCACTTATATACAAGGAATTTACTTATCGTGACAATGAGCTGAACATTCCCATTTGTGAGTCGTGCCAGAAAAAAAAATGTGTCAAAAAGCTGTTGGTGTGAAACCCGTATTATTTTTTTAATTCAGTTGGCGTTGTGCAGTCGATCTCATTTATTTGCAACTTCAATTTGACATGGGAAAAATTTATAATGGTGTATAAAATTATCTCATGTTGGAGATATCTGGCGAATTCCGATAATCGTTAAGTATTCGTTAAGTTAGTTTGTTAGTTCGTTAAGTATTGGAGTAAGTATTCGTTCTGGAGAATTTCGTATACGTTGTAATTTGTTCTGTGTTCCTGCTGGTTTTTATTGAAATCAGACTAAGCTGAAGATATTGGTGACTTCCTACTACTGTGCCCAAAAAGTAAGACCAATTTTCAAATTAAATTTCCCGGACATATGGAATTTCAATTTTTTTTTCCACTGTCCTCGACATCTGTCTGAAAGTTCACGCAAAATATTCATTAGTGTTCGGGCTACGCTTGGCTTTGTGAGACGCTAAAAGTGATTCCAGTGATTTTTGAATTGTCTGAATTAATTCAGCAAAGAATTTGCATTAACTTTTGTTTGCGGAATGAATATTCGTGTGCCGAAATGTATAGAACGACCCACCATGGAGCTATCATGCCATTGAGGCAGAAGGTACTTCAACAATTTTCTTCCAATTGATTATTCCATTCATTCCAAAGAAAAACGAAGGGTTTACTTTATTTTTGGAAAATGTGTGTTAAATGATGCCTTCAAACATATAAGAACAGCTTGGAAAATACATGTGGTATTATGAACTGTATGTTATACTATGAAATATAACACTATAAACTATATGATATACTGCGGACTACACCTGGTACTATGAACTATATGATATACAGAATGCTAAGTACTTAGTCAATGTTCTTTAAAGAAATACTTTATTCGCTAAAAATAAGAAAATATTATTTCTAGTGTTATTCATTACTTTTTGTTTTTTAATGCATCTAAAACATTAAATTGGAAATTATTACAAACCGTTTACTTTTGCTTTATGGCGATGAAACATAAAGTCCAATGAAATACGATATTTTATTTTTGGCGACGTAGTGAGAGAGAAGTCAGAAACTTGGTTTCTCGGAAATTACAAAACACGAAATATTGTTACTTTTTCAGATAAACAAAAGGAATTTATCAAATCCCAGAAGAAAATTCATTACCTTTCCAGAAGTTGAAGTTTACAGACTTAGTTTCTCTCCTACTAACTCATCCCCCTTCCAAAAAAAAAAAAAAAAAAAACAGACGTCGAAGAAAATAAACGAAATTACAACAAATAGAAGAAAGAATCTCTAAAAAAATATTCCTGAAATTTTAGAAATAAACAAATGAAATATTTCTTTCTTCCTTAGAAGTAAGTGAAGTCTCGAAACAAGAGACTGGAGGGGGAAAAAAAGCAACATATTGTTTGTATCCTTTTTGTTTTATATTTTAAAATCTATTGTTGTTTTCTTAAGCTACTTTTTTAAGGAACCTGCTAATTGATTGAAGTGGCTTCAAAGTTGGCAAAGAGCTAAGCCACTTCCTGCCGGCTTAAAAGGTAAAGCGGACTAACTCTAACCGGATTTATTTATTTCTTTTTTTTAACTGTAACCAAATGGGGACAAGCGAGTGTGTATATATATGCTTCCGATGACAAGTCAGACGGATTACGCCCACTCCATGCAATCCAAATGCCACAAGGTCAGTATTGCAAAAGCCACAAAGTATTCCTCAAAAAGTTGCGATAAAATATTTTGAAAGAAAATATTTTTGGGAAGTATGTGCATGGAGTGAATATATGTAAAACACTCTATTCGTGTGTTACTTCAAACGTTATTTGAATAAGAAAGTTCTTCGTTTTTGGAATAATATTAATTCAAAACTTTCTTCTTTCAATGCAGATGCGTTTTATTATTTTAATAAAATAAAAATTATCGCATGATATTAATAAAACGTTATTACCATAATTAATTTAGTAACAATAATATTGAAATTTTCTATGCATAATTTTGATTTCATTGGTAAAAAATGATCTGATTTATAATTTTTGTAGTTCACTGACAAAAAATAAAATTTTTAAAAGCAATTTTTGTACCTTTCTATCCAATTTTTAATCCAAACAAGTCCTCATAAATTTTTTTTTTTGCTAAAATTAGTAATTTAAACTATACCCCACATATTAAAGTTTTGTCGAAATAAAGACTGTGTAAGTTAATATTTCTTTTTATAAAATCTATTTAATGAAACTTATATTTTATGAGAAAATTATTTGCAAGAAAAAGCGATTTATTTTGAAAGATAAACAAAAAACATAAAAAATAAAGATAGTTTGTTGCAACTTGTGCCCCAAGAATTGAATTTTTGTTATTATAATAGAAGCTATATGTACAATCGCCTCCTTCCAATAAACATGGGACATCCTTTATTAACTACGAATGATGAAATACTGTTTTGTATTATTTATAGTATTATCCATTCACTATTTGTTTTTTAATGCATCTGAGAAATTTAATTGGAAATTATTACGAGCTGTTTACTTTTGCTTTATGCCGAGGAAAAATAAATTCCAATGAAATACATTATTTTATTCTGGCGACGTTGTGACAGAGGCGTGAGAAACTTGGTTACTTGGAAATTACGAAAAAGAAATATTTTTGCTTTTGCAGATAAACAAAAGGAATTGATCAAATCCCAGAAGAAAATTCATTACCTTTCCAGAAGTTGAAGTTTACAGACGTAGTTTCTCTCCTACTAACTCTTCCCCTCCCCAACCCAAAAAAAAAGAAAAGACTTGAAAGAAAATAAACCAAAACTACAAATAAAAGAAGTAATCTCTAAAAAAAATATTTCTGAAATTTAGAAATAAACAAATGAAATATATTTCTTTCTTCCTTAGAAGTAAATGAAGTCTCAAAACAAGAAACTGGAAGAAAAAAATAAAGTAACAGATTGTTTGTATCCTTTTTGTTTTATTTGTTAAAATCTGTTGTTTTTTTACCCCGCTTCTTTAAAGAAGCTGCGAATTGATTGAAGCGGCTTCAAAGGTGGCAAAGAGCTAAGCCACTTCCTTCCGGCTTAAAAGGTAAAACTGACTAACCCTAACCGGATTCTTTCATTTTTTTAACTGTAACCAAATGCGGACAAGCGAGCGTGTATATATATATGCTTCCGATGACAAGTCAGACGGATTACGCTCACTTCATGCAATGCAAATGCCACAAGGTTAGAAAAAACTGTTTTTGAGTTGAAAAAAAAATGTATTTCTCAAAAAGTTGCGATAAAATATTTTGAAAGAAAATATTTTTGGGAAGTATGTGCATGGCGTGAATATATGTAAAAGACTCTATTCGTGTGTCATTTCAAACGTTATTTGAATAGGAAAGTTCTTCGTTTTTGGACTAATATTAATGTAAAAATTTCTTCTTTCAATGCAGATGTATTTTATTATTTTAGTAAAAAAAAATTGCGTGTATTAATAATTTGTTATTAACATAATTTAATGACAATAAGATTGCTAATTTTTATGCATATTTTAGATTTGATTAAAAACTGTACTATTTTAAAATATTTTAACTTTTGGATTTTAATGAAGAAAAATAAAATTTTTAAAAGCAATTCAATTTATTTTTTTATCCTATTTTTATTCCAAACCGAACTTAATAAAAATATTGTTTTGGTTCTCTAAAATTAGAATTTAAATTATACCCCATATTTTAAAGTTTTGTCGTGAAATGAAGACTGTGTAAGTTCACATTTTTTTTTATAAAACTCGATTTAATGAAACTTATATCTATGAGAAAAAAAAATTAAAAGATAAAGCGATTTATTTTGAAAGATAAACATAAAAATAAAAAATAAAGATATTTTGTTACAACTTGTGCACCAACAATTGAATTTTTATTATAATAGAAGTTATATTTACAATCACCTCCTTTCAATAAACATGAGACATCATTGATTAACGACGAATGAGAAAATATTGTTTTGTATTATTTATAGCATTATCCATTCACTGTTTATTTTTTAATGGATCTGAAAAATTTAATTGGAAATTATTACAATCTGTTTACTTCTGCTTTATGGCGATGAAAAATAAATTCTAATCAAATACAATATTTTATTTCAGGCACCGTTGTGACAGAGGCGTGAGAAACTTGGTTTCTTGGAAATTACAAAAACGAAAAATGTTTACTTTTGCAGATAAACAAAAGGAATTGATCAAATCCCAGAAGAAAAGTCATTACCTTTCGAGAAGTGAATTTTACAGACTCAGTTTCTCTCCTACTAACTCATCCCCCGAAAAAAAGAGACATTAAAGAAAAAAAACATAAAAACTACAGATAAAAGAAAAATTCTCTACAAAAAATATTCCTGAAATTTCGAAATAAACAAATGAAATATTTCTTTCTTCCTTAGAAGTAAGTGAGGTCTCAAAACAACAGACTGGAAGAAAAAAATTATAGCAGTTTGAGTGTATCCTTTTTGTTTTATTTTTTAAAATCTGTTGTTGTTTTTTTTAACCAGTTTCTTTAAAGAAGCTGCGAATTGATTGAAGCAGCTTCAAAGGCAAGAGAGCTAAGCCACTTCCTTCCGGCTTAAAAGGTAAAACTGACTAACCCTAACTGGATTTCTTTTAATTTTCTAACTGTAACCAAATGGGTACAAGCGAGGGTGCATATATATGCTTCCGATGACGAGTCAGACGGATTACGCCCACTTCATACAATGCAAATGCCACAAGGTTAGAAAAAAACTGAAGGTGGAAGGTGGACTTTTGAAGGTGGAAAAAATTATTCCTCAAAAAGTTGCGATAAAATATTTTGAAAGAAAATATTTTTGGGAAGTATGTGCATGGAGTGAATATATGTAAAACACTCCATTCGTGTGTCTTTTCAAACATTATTTGAAGAAGAAAAATCTTCGTTTTGGGAATAATATTAATGCAAAACTTTCTTCTTTCAATGCAGAAGCATTTTATAATTTTAGTAAAACTTAAAAAAAAAAAAAAAAAAAAAAAAAAAAACGCATCATAAAAATAAATGCTATTATTATTTTTATGCGAATTTTAGACTTCATTGAAAACTGAACTATTTTATATTTTAATTTTTATATTTAAAGAAGAAAGAATAAAATTTTTAAAAGCAATTTTACTAATTTTTTTTATTCAATTTGTATTCCAAGCAAATCTTAATAAAAAAGAGTTTTGCTTCTCTAAGATTAATATTTTAAGCTATACCACACATTTTAAAGTTTTGTCGTGAAATAAAGACTGTGCTAGTTAATACTTTTTTTATATATAAATCGATTTAATGAAATTTATATTTTATGAGAAAATAATTTGATAGATAAAGTTATTTATTTAAGATCAACAAAGAACATAGAAAATAAATATATTTTGATACAACTTGTGCACCAACAATTGAATTTTTATTATAATAGAAGTTATATTTACAATCGCCTCCTTCCAATGAACATGGGAAATCCTTTATTAACTACGAATGAGAAAATACTGTTTTGTATTATTTATAGTATTATCCATTCACTGTTTGTTTTATAATGCATCTGAAAAATTTAATTGGAAATTATTACAATCTGTTTACTTTTGCCTTATGGCGATAAAACATAAATTCCAATGATATACAATATTTTATTTCTGGCGGCGTTGTGACATAGCCGTGAGAAACTTGGTTTTTGGAAATTAGAAAAACGAAAAAATTTCTGCTTACCAGATAAACAAAAGGAATTGATCAAATCCCAGAATAAAATTCATTACTTTTCGGGAAGTTGAAGTTTACAGACTGAACTCACCCCCCCCCCCTCAAAAGAAAGGAAACTTTAAAGAAAATAAACGAAACTACAATAAACAAAAGAAAAATGTCTAAAAAAATATTCCTGAAATTTAGAAATAAACAAATGAAATTTTTCTTTCTTCCTTAGAAGTAAGTGAAGTCTCAAAACAAGAAACTGGAGGGAAAAAAATAAAGTAACAGATTGTTTGTATCCTTTTTGTTTTTATTTTTAAAATCTGCTGTTGTTGTTTTTTCATCCAGCTTTTTTAAAGAAGCCGCGAATTGATTGAAGCGGCTTCAAAGGTGGCGAAGAGCTAAGCCACTTCCTTCCGGCTTAACAGATAAAACTGACTAACCCTTACTGGATTTCTTTCTTTCTAACTGAAACCAAATGGGGACAAGCGAGGGTGCATATATATGCTTCCGATGACAAGTCAAACGGATTACGCCCACTTCATGCAATGCAAATGCCCCAAGGTGAGAAAAAAATGTTTTTTGAGGCCAAAAAAAAAGTATTCCTCAAAAAGTTGCGATAAAATATTTTTGTTGAGTTTGTGCATGGAGTGAATATATATAAAACACTCTATTCGTGTTTCATATATTATTAGAGTGTTAAGCGTCGTTTGCGTGAAGCTATTCGCAAAACGAGGCCACATTTATGGAAAGACAACTCTTGGTTTTTGCATCACGATTTTGCGCCAGCTCACACTACATTGGTTCCTCGTGAATTTCTCACCAAAAATGAAACACATATCATTCCACAACCACCGTGTTCACTTGATTTAGCATCGTTCGACTTCTGGCTGTTCATTCAACTCAAAAGACCATTCCAGGGACATCGTTTTGAGTCGATTGAAGAGATTCAATGTGAATCGGCACTCGCTTTAAAGGTCATCCCTGCCGATGAATTTTTAGGATGCATTGAGGATTGGAAAAATTATTGGCATAAATGCATTGTATCCGTAGGGGATTACTTTGAAGGCGATGGAATAAATTTGGAAGAATAAATGAAGAGCTTTTGAAAAAAATAAAATTTGGTCTTAATTTAGGTACATCATCCATTCACTGTTTGTTTTTTAATGCATATGAAACGTTTAATTGGAAATTATTACGAAATGTTACTTTTGTTTTATATCGATAAAAAATAAATTCCAATGAAATACAACATTTTATTTCTGGCGACGTTGTGACAGAGGCGTGAGAAACTTGGTTTTTTGGAAATTACAGAAACGAAAAATTTTTGCTTTTGCAGATAAACAAAAGGAATTGATCAAATCCCAGAAGAAAATTCATTACCTTTGGCAGAAGTGAAGTTTACGGAATTAGTTTCTCTCCTACTAACTCACTCCTCTCCCCACCCACCAAAAAAAAAAAGAAAAGACTTTAAAGAAAATAAACTAAAACTATTACAAATAAAAGAAAAATCTCTGAAAAAAATATTCTTGAAATTTAGAAATAAACAAATGAATTCTTCCTTAGAAGTAAGTGAAGTCTCAAAACAAGAAACTGGAGAAAATAAAGTAACAGATTGTTTGTATCTTTTTTCTTTTAAATCTGCTGTTGTTTTTTTAACCAGCTTCTTTAAAGAAGCTATGAACTGATTGAAGTGACTTCAAAGGTGGCAAAGACCTAAGCCACTTCCTTCCGGCTTAAAAGGTAAAACTGACTAACCCTAACCGGATTTCTTATTTTTTTTTTAACTGTAACCAAATGGAAACAAGCGGGCGTGTATATATATGCTTCCGATGACAAGTCAGACGGATTACGCCCACTTCATACAATGCAATTAGAAAAAACTGCTTTTGAGGTTGAAAAAAAAAGTATTTCTTAAAAGTATAGTTGCGATAAAATATTTTAGAAAATATTTTTGGTGGAGTGTGTGCATGGAGTGTATACATTTAAAACGTTCTATTCGTGTATCCCTGAAATTGTTATTTGGACATTACTGTGTACTATATGATGCACTATGAACTATACGTGGTACTATAAACTATATGATATATTATGAATTATACATGGTACTATGAACTATATGATATGCTATGAACTATATGATTCACTATGAACTATAGATGGTACTATGAATTATATGCTAAACTTTGAACTTTACATGCTATTATGGACAACACCATATACTATGAAATATAAATGCTATTATGAACTATGTATGCTATTATGAACTATAATGCTATTATGGACTATGTGATATACAGAACGCCAAACACTTAGTCTATGTCTTTAAAAAATCCTTTATTTACTTAGAAAGAGAACATATTATTTATAGTATTATTCATTTACTATTTGTTTTTTAATGCATCTGAAAAAACTAAATGGAAATTATTAAAATTGTTTACTTTTGCTTTATGTCGATGAAAAATAAATTCCAATGAAATGCAATATTTTATGTCTGGCGACGTTGTGACAGAGGCGTGAGAAACTTGGTTTCTTGAAAATTACAAAAACGAAAAATTTTTGCTTTGGCAGATAAACAAAAGAAATTGATCAAATCCCAGAAGAAAATTTATTACCTTTTCAGAATTTGAAGTTTACAGACTTAGTTTCTCTCCTACTAACTCATCCCCTCTCCCCTTAAAAAAGGGAGACTTTAAAGAAAATAAACTAAAACTATAAATAAAAAATATTATCTCTGAAAAAAATATTCCTGAAATTTAGAAATGAACAAATGAAATATTTCTTTATTCTTTAGAACTAAGTGAAGTCTCTAAACAAGAAACTGGAAGAAAAAAAAAGTAGCAGTTTGTTTGTATCCTTTTTGTTTTATTTTTTAAAATATGTTGTTATATTTTTTTTACCTAACTTCTTTACAGAAGCTGCGAATTGATTGAAGCGGCTTCAGAGGTGGCAAAGAGCTAAGCCGCTTCCTTCCGGCTTAAAAGATAAAACTGACTAACCCTAACCGGATTTCTTTCTTTTTTTTTTACTGTAACCAAATTGGAACAAGCGAGCATGTATATCTATGCTTCCGATGGCAAGTCAGACGGATTACGTTCACTTCATGCAATGCAAATGCCACAAGGTTACAAAAAAAAAAATTTTTGAGGGAAAAAAAAGTATTTCTCAAAAATTTGCGATAAAATATTTGAAAAGAAAATATTTTTGGAGTGGAGTGAATGTATGTAAAACACTCTATTCATGTGTCATTTCAAACGTTATTTGGACGCTACTGTGGACTATATGACGTACTATGAACTGCATGATATACAGAACGTCAAACACTTAGTTAATGTTCTTTAAAGAAATCCTTTATTAACTAAGAATGAGAAAACATTACTTCTCGTATTATTCATTTCATTTTTGTTTTTTAATGCATCTGAAAAATTTAATTTGAAATTATTACGAATTATTTACTTTTGCTTTATACCGATAAAAAATTAATTCCTATGAATTACAATATTTCATTTCTGTCGACGTTGTGACATAGCCGTGAGAAACTTGGTTTCTTGGAAATTACAAAAACGAAAAGAATGTTTGCTTTCCAGATAAACAAAAGGAATTGATCAAATCCCAGAAGAAAATTCATTACCTTTCCAGAAGTGAAGTTTACAGACTTAGTTTTTCTCCTACTAACTCATGGCCCCTAAAAAAGACTTTAAAGTAAATAAACAAAAACTACAGATAAAAGAAAACAAAAATATTCCTGAAATTTAGAAATAAACAAATGAAATATATTTCTTTCTTCCTTAGAAGTAAGTGAAGTCTCAAAACAAAAAACTGGTGGAAAAAAAAGTAACAGATTGCTTGTATCCTTTTTGTTTTATTTGTTAAAAATCTGTTTTTTTTCCCCTGGTTTCTTTAAAGAAGCTGCGAATATATTGAAGCGGCTTCAAAGGTGGCAAAGAGGTAAGCCACTTCCTTCCGGCTTAAAAGGTAAAACTGACTAACCCTAACCGGATTTCTTCCATTTTTTTAACTGTAACCAAATGGGGACAAGCGAGAGTATATATATATGCTTCCGATGACAAGTCAGACGGATTACGCCCACTTCATGCAATGCAAATGCCACAGGGTTAAAAAAAGACTGTTTTTTGAGTAGGCAAAAAAAAAAAAAAGTTTTCCTCAAATGTTGCGATATAATATTTTGGAAGAAAATATTTTTGGAGAGTGTATGCATTGAGTGAATATATGTAAAACATTTTATTCGCGTGTCATTTCAATCGTTATTTGGATAAGAAATTTCTTCGTTTTTGGAATAATATTAATGTAAAACTGTCTTCTTTCAATGCATAAGCATTTTATTATTTTAATGAAAATAAAAATAATCGCATGATATTAATAAAATGTTAACGTAATCTAATAAATATTATATTTTTATTTTTATGCATATTTTAGATTTCGTTAAGAACTGGACTATTTTATAACATTTTAATTTTTGTATTATAAGGAAGTAGAATACAACTTAAAAAAACTAACAATATTAAGTTTGCATTCCATACAGAATTTAATAATTTTTTTTTTGCTTATCTAAAATTAATATTTTAAATTTCACCGCACATTTTAAAATTTTATCATGAAATAAAACCTGCATGAATACATAATTTTTTATTTGAATCGATTTAACTAAACTTATATTTATGTGAAAAAAAATATTGTATTGAAAGATAAACATAAAAACTAAATATATTTTCTTAGTACTTGTGCATCAACAATTGTATTTTTATTATAATACAAGTTATATTTACAGTCGCCTTCCTAAAAAAATTGAGATATTCATTATAAATTTCGCGATTATTATTAGATTTTCCCAAAAATGCTATTGTTGCCACAAAGGAAACAATGTTATTGATTACCAAAATGAATTAACATGGTTAAGTAACTGCTAATTCGAAATTCTTCCATCACTGAACACAAGAGTGAAAATGGGACATATATCGACCATTTTCCTAATTTTCTAGTGAGTTTTGTGCAAGCAGATTCTTCGGAATGAGAGGAATAACAGGCCAAATAATCTTATTATATATATATATATATATATATATATATATCATATAGTTATAATATGCATCTATATAAAATTTTATTTCGATGTGCATCATTTTTATAAAAACAAGTAAGGAAATTAGCCATATTTTAATATTATGTGACTTAGATTGAGATTTTAATTCTTATTCATGTTATAAAATTTTTCAATGCGCGTATTCAAAATAACATCTGCATTTCGATAGATATTTTTTTTTCTTATTATAAATAAATCCGTCATAAAATTTAATGCCATAAATACATATTGAGTTAATCCATAAAATATCTAGTTTTTTAACTAGCAATGTGTTTCCATTTCCGATCTTGCTCTACATTTCAACTTGCATTCATCGATTTGTCAATATTCTCTGGTGCCAACACAAACTCGAATTTCTGCTGCAGATGCAATATGATGCGACTACAGTCACTCAGCAAATACGGTGAAAGTCCCTCCCAATAGTGGTCCGTGTACGGTGGACTCCGTATTCTTGAGAACAGGGTGCCCCAGGGAATGTCTGGCGGGCTTGAGCCCCTAAAGCCCCTAAGTGAAATGCGTGCACTTATTCAAACGCATGGCTACTTCCCGCTTGGAACCATTGTTTCTGTAAAATAATAATTATTTCGATGAATCATTGCATTTCTTATCAGTGTTTGAGTTTTTTTTCCTGGTTTTGTTTCATTAAATATTTAAGTTGACATAAACGATATAACCAATGAGCTACTATGTACTATTACAAGAAAAAGAAGAAAATTTTTAAATAATTTCCAAATTTTCTAAAATTAAATATTTACTGTTTTATTCAATGTATTTAAACCAAATTAGTGCAATGTAAAAAAATATTAAAAAATGAATACTTGAAATTTCGACTTCAGATGAAGACTTCAGACTTTTGAAGATGAATTCTCTACTATTTGTAGTTTAGTGCGACCTGTTGAGTTTCATAAATGATTACGCTTTATTTTGTTGAGAATTAATTGTTAATTTTATATTTATATATTTAAATTATTTATTATATTTAAACATTTGTATTTTGTGCAATAGATTTTAATTTTAATGTTCTCTTTTTTTTTAATGCATTTAGACCAAATTAGTGCAATGTAAAAATATATTAAAAAATTAATACTTGAAATTGCGACTTCAGATGAAAACTTCAGACTTTCGAAGATGCACTCTCTATAATTTGTAGTTTAGTTGAACCTATTGAGTTTCATGAATGATTACGCTTTATTTTGTTGAGAATTAATTGTTAATTTTGTTTCAGACAAATCCTGGATGTGAGGCCAACTATCATGGACATTACATACATCCCTGCCATATGTTTCTGCAATAGTGCGCACACAAAATCATCCTTTTCGTCGTCCTGTTACACTGTATAAGCTGCTGAAACTGCCTTTTTCGTGTCCTGAAGAGCATTCTTGACTCAAATCTAGGTTACAACACTCAATCTGAAAGCTAAATAAGACTCGCGAAGTTTACATCGCGTATTTAAAGCAAACGTAGTTTTCATATTCAATACTAGCGCATTCGTATTCATCTTGCACCGAATTTGAAGAGATGCCATCTTTCAGATGTGCAAACACGCCTTTCAAATTTCATTTATCTAGTACAACTCCTTCTTTGTGTTGGGATTTTATTTTCTCCCAGAGAACTTAAAATGCTACTGTTTCCTTTTATAAATGAAATATATTTTATAGAATTAATGTAAAATTCAGAATTTATCATTTTCAATGCCTACAGATAAAAAAAAATGTACAGGGTGGTTATAATTAAAGTGAGGAATTATTATTCAGAACCTCAGATTCAGAACCTATTTGAACTCGTTGTGCTTATAGGATATTGAGACTTGGTATATACGTTATATTACCCTTGGGGAAAAGATTTCTGCAATAAAAATATAGTTCACATTTTAACCACCAAGGGAAATTGTCGATCCTAAAGAAGTATGTATCCTAATGAATAATGTAATGTATTCAAGTACAGAATGTACTCAACGTGTACTCCATTGACGTCAATTACGTGTTGGTAGAGCGAAGAAACTCTCTTCTCGAACGAGAAATTTCAACAACATGGTGTAATGCTGGATTTCAACTCAGGTAAAATCCTAATTCCTCCACAATAAATACTGTCTTTTAGGAATCCAAACTGAAATTACAGGGCTATAAGTGAGGAAGAAGAAGAGAAACTGACATCCGGAAAAGCGCTGGATATTACATGATTCTCGCCAAAGTTAGCAAGAAGCAGTTCTTTGACTTGGCGCCCAATATGGGTCAGTGGTCTGCAAACAATGCCGTTTAAGTAAAACAGGAATGATCTGTTGCCAAATTGGTTCCCTGTACCGTGCACTCGTGACAGAGCACATTTTAGAACCTTGAGGAGTGAAGGCTTCAAAGAAAATAATCCGAAGATAAAATCAGCAATAATCCATACATTGCAGTCAAGTAATTAAAATGCAGTGGATGCTGGTGCAGGACACTAAGAGGTGAAGCAACCCATATGCAGCAATTTTGATTAGCACACAGCTCCATCTAAAGAAATGTGTGCCTCATCTGGCCATACAAATTGGCAAGGTCAAGCGTCATCAACTTCCATTCTCGCCAAAAATTGGCAAGTAAATTAATAGCGTGTTTGGTGGTCTTGATGTTCAGAATTTGCACCATGTGGATCTTATACGGATAATATTTTAATATGGATCACATAACTTTTCGTGCTGTCAACCACGGAATCGCCAAATCACGTGACACCAATCAAGCACTTGCTGGAGATTAGCTGGAATCGGAGGCTCTTTCAACCACAGCAGCAGCAATTTCATCGATAGTTTCATTCACAACCGGTTTCCGCCCTTTTCTGGCAGCACACCCAAGTCTCCAGTCTCTTCAAATTCATAATCATCTACTTCAAACCATTCTTAGACATGGACTCTTTTCTCTATCCCTTTAAGCGACGATATTAACGCAGTGCAGCAAAGCTATTGCTGCTGTTCTGATAAAGCAGTTTTACCAGTAAGTTACCATCTTCTTTCTGTAAGTCATGATTAACGATGGAAAAGCATGCAGCATGATTTTTGGGCTCTGACAGAAAGTCTCGTTATAAGTTTAATCAATTTGCATAAGGAAATCTTGAAAAGTGCCATCTGGTGATCAAAATTTGAGCTATGATTTTATTGCAGAAATATTTTTTCCCATGGTCCATATAACGTATATATCAAGATTCTTCAAAATCCAGTAGACAGAACGGGTTCTAGAGGGGTAGGAATAGGGTAATTTCAATTATACCCATCCTGTAATTGTTTATTCAATAAAATTATAATTGTAAAATGCCGGACAATAAAATACAGAAAATATTTCTGATATATTTCACTAATTTTATCAGTTTAAATGTTACATACAGTTTAATAATGACATAACATGTTTTTAAGTATTTTATAGATTATTATACATTCTAAATTTATTAAAATATTATTGAAATGTTTAATTCAGTTTTATTTCTTTAAACATAGCAAACTTTGTAGAAAATTTTTTTTGTATGCGCAAAGAATTTTTGTCATTTTCTATTTTTTAATAAATACTTATTGGAATGGCTATGTATAATTATTAATTATTACATTACTTTTAACCAAATTTTATTAGTTTTTTTAGTTAGAACGAATTTTATAAGTTTCATAAGTCTCCAATTTTAGTTCACTTTTCTATTGAAAATTTATAAATTTTGTTTTCATTTCATTATGATTATTTCTTCATTTCACCAAGTATGATCAATCTATTTCCATTGCGTGTCCGAGAACAGTTTCTTTTCAATGTATCATAAAACCGACAAACGACAAATGTATGTAAATGTTCTGGAATTTTTGATAGAAATTGATTGATATCGATTCATAAATTCTTGGTAGTCATCTTCTGTAAGACCATTTGGAAATCTAGACGCAAATCCATTGGCCTCATTTATTTCTTGAGCAAAGGATTTAGCTTGCTTTTCACAAAGAAAATCCATTTGTGATCTTGCAATAAGGAACTTTATTAGAGCATCCTATACTTTCTTAGGCAATTCAGTAGAAAGCCCAATGCCCATTCTATTTATACTATATTTTATTCCTTTAATTCTATGATAGATTACCAATATTGAAACACCGTAAACTTCTTCAGTTTCTCAGTATGTTTTACTCCTATTTGCTACATCCATGGCCGCTGATTTCAACTCATCAAGATTGTAGGAAGGTGGAGACTTATTTCTTACAAATGTACCCGGCATTTTTTCACGCTTACACAAACCAGAATAGTAAAAAATGTGAAGATAAATAATGTTTATAAATATGTCACTTAGGGTTTGTCAATTACGGGCAAATGCAAACATCACACTAAAAATCAGCAAATCTGGTATAGGTTTAATTTAATAGTATTATTTTACAGAATTGCACTAAAAAAATAGTGCAATCAACTTATCCGTTTCCTGTCCTCCAGAAATTTAAACAATAATTGAACGGCAAATGTTTAAAAAACAAAAATTACACAAACCTATTTTTCAAGTGATGAAATCAGAACCATCTATTTCATTAAAAGGCGAGAGACTACTAGCAGTGATTCCTAATTCTTAGTTTAGTTCTTACAGATTTTCAAGCGGCCAGAGCTGAAGCTTGTTTACAATTACCCTTTCTTAATTACAATAAAAACATAATCACCGAATATGGGAGAATGAATGAAATAGCTGATTGATAAATAATTTTAATTTAACAATCAATAATCATTTAGATAAAAATTTATATTACATTAAATTTTTAATTGCACTTTAAGTTACAATATTTATTATTAGAAGTATATATATAGTGCTTCAATTTTTAAACAAAAAAGTATGATTTATTTTTCACTAATTTTTAAAAACGTTTTTATTTTATTATTAATAATTAAATAATATAAGAAACGTTATAAATAAATGTCTTTTCCTGCCCTTTTTCTTAAGGAATATTAACATTATATTTCAAATTTTTTTTTTCTTTTCTATTTTCAGATAGAATGTTCGAAATTTCCCGCAAGTTAAACAAGCAAATTAAATATTTACCTATATGTGTCTTATGTTTAAAATTAAAACATCCAGATTTATTTTCACTGATAAATATTGAAATATTACTGTCTATGATTTAGTTATAGTTAAAATTATAGTAAAACTCTTCTTTTACAAGTAAACTTTTCTGAATTTATGTTAGCATTTTTCCAATAACGAAATTGATTTATCGATCAGATAAACTCCAAGTCTTATATGAAAGGAAAACAAGGTACACGTTCCAAGCCTTTCTAATAAGAAAACTAAACATTGTAGTTAAATTTTTTATTAAATCTTTTTAATTACGAATATTATGTTGTATTCAGATATTTAGCTTTTTTAATCATTGGTACAGTTCATAAGTTTTTCGAAAGAAATATACACAAATTTCGCTTCGCACTTTACCAATAAAACTTCAATGATAGTCTCTGTGCAGGACTTTAATTTTTGAAAGTTAACTAACCGAACAGTTACATTATTGCCCAAGTTAATATCCATCATTAAAAATTAAAAATTCAATTCATTTATGTAATCTTGAATACATATATATATATATTATTATATATATATATATATAATTTAATTTTAAAGAATTTTAATGATAAATTTGTAAAAGTATTTTAGGAAAACAATTATTTTCCATTTCTTGGAAATAATTTAGAAATATTTTTATCTTTGTAAATTAACTTTGTAAGTACCATTGAAATTTATTTGAACATTTTCAATGCTGATTGAAAATCGTCTTACTTATTCATTAATTAGTATGTATATGTGTATTTAATTTCTCTCGAATGTGTAACATTTTTGAAAAAAAAAATTAAGTAAACCATTTAATATATGCATCTTAAGCAAGTTATATAATGAGGCCTTAAATACGTATCTTTAAAATGTCATATGTGCTTCGATTGGTAATTTTTTTTTTACTTCTTGATTCAAAGAAATGCGTCTCAAAGTTGAATCCTATATTGTATCTATTGTATCCTATTGTAGCCTGCTGTAATCCTATATATGTATTATAATAATAATACATATTGCATTGATACCATAAATTATCTTGCTTTTTAGCTACAATTTGCTTTTGTTTCAGTAATTATATAGCACTTAATTTCAATGTTTTTTCAGTAAAAAAAAAATAACTGAAAAATTAAAATGTAGAAAACAAAAAAAAGTGAAGCGCTTAAAAATAATTAAAAAGCAAACATTAAATGTAACATTAAATATATTAAAGTAAGGAAAGAGAAAAGTTAAAAATTAAGGATTAGTTAAACATAATAATAAAAAATTAAAAGAAAGGAGTATTTACATTGAAGAGTAATTTCAAATGTAATAATGGATAAAACATAAATAAAGCGGTAAATTAACAAGTGAAATAATAAGATATATTATAAGCGATGAAATGTCGGAGTAGTATTTATAATGAAAGGAATTTGTATTATGTAGCATTGTATATCTACAGAAGTTCTAAATAAAACATTACGGTTAATAAAATTCATCCAAATTCTAATGTATGTTAATGTTTTACAAAATTTCAATAATCAAATTTTAATACTGCTTTAAATAATTAAAGATAATTATTTATTTACTGAAGAGCAAATAATAAATCCCAAGCTATAAAAGATAAGAGAATAAGAAGAGCTATAAAAAATTATTAAAAAATATATATCCATCGTTAAAATAATGTGTAAATTATTTAAGAACTCATTTTAAGTCACAAACTTTTAAAAATGTAACAAATTCTTCCAATTTCACAAATATCGAAGATGACTTTATTAATTCCACTTAAAACAATTTTCGTATTTAAATTGTTCCTAAATGAAAACTGGAAATTATCTATTTAAAGTAATACAAATGCTTCATCGTTAAATTCATTTCTAATAAATAGAAATAAAATCGTGGCGTTAAAATGAGATTTTAAAACAGATTTTTACTAAATCGCAATCATACAAAAATCCTTCCACTTTCTTCAATTCACAATAAATAACTAGTACAAAAATATACTTCACTCCTTATAAATTAAAAGAAAAACAAATACAAAACGGAGTTTCATAAAATCAAAGCTTATTGGCTAATTTGGTGTTGTTAAAAACAAATGGAGATCTCCATTATTAATTTGATGTCATTGGCTTAGAAAATTTAAGACGGCTAGGAAAAAAAAAAAAATGGCGTACTTTTATTGGACGGACTTAGAAAGTATTAGTACTTAATCATAGGAGGGGGATCATAGAAGATTTTAATGGTTATTTAATGGTATCATTGGAATAAAATAATATAAATATGTAATTATTATTATTATTTATATAAACAATTTCATATATTTTTATTGTAAAACGTTTCTTTATTAAAAACCAGAACTTTTTGTTGCTTTTTTCATCATACAAATAATACGGTAACAAATTATTAAATTAATGAATGGATATCAAAATATTGTAATGAAAATGTAAATGTATCAAAATATTGTAAATATTTTGATAAATGAAATCAATCAATATATTGTAAATATTTTCATAAATGGAATCAATCAAAATATTGTAAATATTTGATTTCTGTAATTTTAAAAATTGGAATTTTATGACAAAAATATTTTAGATATACTATTTTTAATAAACTGTGATTAAAACTGTGATAATTGTGATTAAAATCTTTAGATCTTCAATAGAAATATTTTGAGTTAACGGTTAATTAATTTTGTTAATCAACTACATTAATCTCTTTTAACAATTTCAAAAGATCCCATTTATGTGAAGATCTAATGATAATTTTAAAAGGCATTAAGGAAATTCCATTCATTTTTTTGCCAACTGTAAAACGAACACAAATTATATATTGAACCAAATTGTTGAAAAATAGTTTATCTGTCTAAGGTGAATGACAAATGGATATATATCTTTATTGAATACATATTTATACCAATGAACACATGGAATGATCAAAACAAGATAAATGCCTTAACTCAAAAAATGAAAACTTCGTCATTCCCTGGAGCTGCTAATATAGAAAATGCATTTATCTTCTGACGTTCAAGACGGATATATACCTTGCCGAAGTATAAGTTGTATGTAATTTTCGTCAGCATTTCTTTGAATTGATATTTTTGCCCAACATTGAATGCATCCTTTATCATTTATTTCCAAATATTTTTGACATCTCTAGCTAAAAGTTTAAATCAATTTTATTTCCCCTGAAAATCGAGATGATTTATGGACGATGTTTATTTTGAAAAAAAAGTATATTTCGGAAAAAGAAGTATAATGAAATAGACTAAATAAATAAACATTCATGCAAGAACTGTCAACATTTATTTTTATTTATTTATTTTGCCGTAAGAACTCCAAACCCAGTGATTTTCAAGGTATTTGATTTTTTTTTTTATCAAAAATATTTTAAAACCAATTTCGGCTTGCATTTGAAAAAAAAAAAAAAAAAAAAAAAAAAGTTGGGCCACTATTTTTAAAAACGATCGTAGAAGTCTTGAAAGGTTCTGTAAGGTTGTTATAGTAGTCCGTAAATTTAAAATTAAATATCTAGGTTATTTTTTTACGCAAAAGTTAAAGTTTTTGTCTTACATCTGTTAGAGTGAGTACAAAATTTACTGGAGATCTCTATTAAGTATCAGATAATTTAATTTTCAAAATATTGATTTTTGACATACAAAAATGACACAACATACATATTTAACTGATTTGAAAAGTTTTGTAATAGAATATATATATATATATATATGATTAAATAACTATGTTGGGATTGATTGGCATCTTAAATTTCTTTTGAAAAAATAGTTCCATAATTTGAAAAAAAGCTTTGCATAAGGTAACCATATATTACGCGTTTATTTAAATGTCACTATGAAAAGCAAATCTAATAAGTATAAATTCAGTTCTATTGCATTCGTTTGTGGGAAAATATAAATGTATATATATTAATCGCTTTTGAAATTGATCACAGATACGTCCATTTTGTAAGAAGAAGCAGATACTGGTACTCGAAGAGCGCAAATTGTAACAAAACCAGTATAGCAGTGCAATTCAAAAACCGCAGTGTCACACATTCAAACCTTTTCTCTCTCTTTCAAAAGAAAAGGAATTAATTGTTCCGCTGAATGCACTGTATTAGTCCGGAGAATAAGATAATAATTTTCAAATCTTCCTTATTTATATTCTTTTAAATTTTACATATGTGTTTTTATATATGTATATTTATATATATATATATGTGTGTGTGTGTGTGTGTGAGTGTGCGTGTGTGTATGTTTGTATATATATGAGCTGGAAAAGTAAAGCGAATGTTCCAAAGGGTTAGGCGAATGCAATCTTATCTCCCATGAGGATGATGCTGATTTACCTGAAGATATCCTGATTTAAAATCCATGATTGGCTCCGTAGGCTTCTTATAGTTTATTCCATAGGCGATATGCCTAGTCTTATATGACAATCACTCATTCATTCAAAATAAAATTCACCAGGAATGAGGATTACATTCAGTTTTCAGTAGTCAAAATAGGCGTTGTCCCTGTGGCCTTCTGATTTTGGCACTAGTAGAATAAGGAGACTCTAATTCCTCAATAAAATCCTTTTCTAAACCTTCACCGAGTTTCTCACGGAAAATGTTCTTCCGTGGTAGGGAAAATTTTAAGATGGAACAGTTATTGATTGATTATTTGTGTTGATATAATGTTCGAAGTAAGGAGTAGCTTCTCTCCCTCTAGATCAGTGTTTCCTCCAACCTTTTTTGGATCATACTCCACATACGTATTTTCAAATTTCTTATACCCCATATGTAATCAGCAAGAGGAAGAAATAGACTTGGTTTAGCCAACCCCGCGCAGAGTCACCAAAGTCTTCAGGACAATGTTCATTCTCGACTTTTGTAACCATTATTGGTGGCAGTTTGTCATGGCCCTGGTCATTCCAGCTTTTACTTGTCCAACTGCCAACTGACTTCTCTTTAATGCTTTACGACGGTCTAGCCTTTATATATATATATCACTCACTATTGTCACCAAGTGTTTTCTTTGGCATTTTCAATTGTAATGTGTCTTCTGTTCATCTGTAATATTTTACACCTTTGTCTATTTTTGTTTTTCAGTGTGCTTTGTTCTGCGGCGAGGATTTGCTTACTCGCAAGACGCAGCTTTTGCAATTATGTTATGTCCCATGTATTTTTGTGTTTTCCAATAAAGCAACCCATGGTTGGGTGTGTAGTGCCAAGGTTGCTTGGCCTGCCCTGTGCACGGTGTTAGAGCCGAAGGTTCTGAAGGTAATCGGATTGCTGTCGCGGCATCTGTCATTGGTTTCGTGTGGCCTCGGCCTGGTCGACTGAACCCAGTTACAATACCCCATATGTAACACAAAATTTTCAATATTCTGAAACTGAACTGATCATTAGGAAACTTAACTGAAGGATTTTAGGTAAAAAATCATTGGGAAATTGTTGAGGAAGCACATTGAGTGAATTTTCAAATCATATAATGGAGAACTTATATTCAAGTACAAAATAATTTTAATGAACGATTTTCTATATTATTATTATTTATTTACTAGTTAAATTTAGGAAGATTCTTTATTTGAAATCCTTCATTTATTTCGTTGATTATTTTGCTAACAATATTGTTATTGAGTTTCATACTTTTCTGTCTTTGTCATTTATTTTGAGAATCATTTTAAAAAATGGTGATATTGATGCTTAAATTAAATTCTCTTTTATAGTACGACTTTTACGAAATTTATCAAGGGGCAAGAAAACAACCATCTCAAGAGTTCGATTACAATATGAGCAGTAAATAGAGAATTTAATATGACCCTTTTTTTAAAATTGTTCGTTAAAGTTTGAAAGTAACTCAAATCTGAATAAATATGAGCACTATGCTTCGTCTTTAAATGTGTCTCACGTAGAGCTCGTTTCATTGATTCGTTGGTCAAACATTGCTGGTATAACAGACAAAAGTTGAACATTCTTAGTTGACAGCGAGTATAAAAAAATTTTTTTGAATATTCCAGAATAATACTGAATTTTGTATTTGCTTTCGTTTTACTATGTACTGAAATAAATAAACATGAGATTAAATAAAAACTAAAACTAATGTATGTGTTAAAATTAAGGTAAGGCGATGTAGAATAAACGTAGATTAAAAAAATGTATTTTTAAGTGTAATTAACAAATAACAGCACAGCAAAATAACATATTTTTTTCATTTGACAAATTCTTCTGGAAAAATGTTTTGTATACTTCAAAAACAATTAAATAAAAATAAAACATAAACTACTAATAAATATATAAAAATGTAATTTTTTGTTTTTTATTACAGTAAAATCATTATAAAAAGTATTCTTTCTAATTAATAAGCTTTTGTTACTGAAATTACTGATTATTTCAAAATGTATACTTTTAAAAATCAAAGGGGCTTTTATAACAGCTTTAACTGACGATGATTTAAAATTAACAACAACAGTTTTTTAACCCTTTGCATTCGACAAGCGACTGCCAATCGCTACTCAATACACTGATGCATCTTTTTTTCCTTTTTTTCTTTTTGTAATTCATGATCATTTTCACTTATAACTTCACCATTTTTTTTAAATATGCTAATTTGATTGAAAAATTTGTATATGCTAGTTAAATCCCAGTATGCAGTTGCTTTTAAATTCTGGATGAATACAGTTTTGAATTGTGCTTCTTAGAATCAAATTACACCCTGTACAGCATTGGCCCCAAGTAAGGAAACACCGCTCTACATTAAAGTTTGGTACACATTTTTTCATCAGGAAATTAAGTGAGCCTGTTTGTTCAGAAGACAAATCTTTTTATTGTCTTTGATGTAAATCAAAGGAATTTATAGTGATGCTTTCTTGTTTAGAAGGAATAGCATCTAGGATTTTTTTCCAAAAGGATATTTATGATGGGGATCATTATCAAAATTCCATCTTCTGTTTTCGATATCGAGGATGACACTAACCACTTCTACGAAATTCGGGTCTATGAGAGTTCTGTCACACTTAGTATCTGGTATTATTAATTTTGTTCATTTTTTTGTCTTCAATTTGTGTAGTCGCAGTTAAAATACATACCTTAATATTGGTTTGATATCCATCTCTAATGGCATAGTCAAGATAATTTCTGTATGAAAATTTGGCCTTTGAAAAGGGTTATATAGTCTTTCACCTGCTAGGAAACGAGTAGCTTTAGTAATGGTAGATATTCTGTCATTTACTGCATAGATAAATATATTGACTTGGGTTTTGGAATCAGCAGTAATAGTATACATTTTTAGATGATTTAGCTGTATATTTTTTGATTTTGAGCAATTTTTACGTTTGTCTTTTGTCAATTCAGGTTTGCCACAACCGATACAAGCAACAGTATCTTTTCGGGAAGATAACGTTGTTTATAGAGGGTTAAGACGCTTTCCAAATTTAGTGTTTCTCCGTGATGAGTTTACCATCTTTTCAGGATGGTAAGCTGATTAACTCTTATTTTATATACGGACACATTCATAAACTTCTATCTTTCTAACAAGAATTCACAGTCTTTATTTGAAAAGATTCTCCGGTAAAGCAATATTTATATTAGATGGAATGCAATAATTGATTTGATCAGCAATCATTAAGTTGATCAAAATATTTTACTTCTAAACCGAATATCTTTACATGGATGTAATTATTTAGTTCGTATGCAAAGTCTTGCCTAGTAATATATGGTTGTCTGGTGTTTTGGACAAACTGGTGGTTTTTTAGTGGTTTATCTAAACTTTATCTTATTAATTCAACAGTGATAAACCAATCACTGTTGAATTAAATATATATATATATATATATATATATTATTTAATTCAACAGTGTATACTTAAGATATTCAATATTTCCGTTTTCACTTCTAAATAGTATAATATTGTTATTTTAAAAATAATATTAGAACGCTTCAAAATTTAAATCTCAAAAAAATATATCATATACAAGTACTAAAGAACAAAATAGCAAGCACAGAGGATTATGAAATCAATATTAATACGAATTATTTAACAAAAAATTACTTTTCCATTAGTATTTTGTCGGGGTAAAAAAATTTGTTTTTCCTTATTAAGCTGAAGCAATGTCTAAGCCTCAATGCTTGAACATCGACAAAATTTCAAATATAATGGTTTAGTCTAAATCCTTAAAATGATGTTAAGATGAAAATATTAGGGTGTTAAAAATGAAAATAATTCATATATACTTCTCTAATAATCCTGGATTTTGGGTTATCAGTTTCTAAATACGCTATTTTAAGTTATATACATCTTTACATTCATACAGCCATGTCAGACATTTTAACGTAAAAAGAAAAATTGAATTTTGTAATTTTTTAAGTATTTTTATTTAAACTAGTCATTTACTGACACAATATTTTGTGAACACTTTTTTTTATTTATTGTACCATTACTTTTGAGCTAAAACCTGTTTGTAAATGCTCAAAATGTATTCATGATTTTATTTGATTATTTTTGTATAGTAAAAATGTAAGGAATAAAATTATCATTCAAACTCATTTTTTAAAAATTATTTATACAGATTTTATAATAAATATAATCATATTAAACACTAAAAAAAATGTATTGTTGTATCCAATAAAATAAGATGATATCGTTGAAATAAATAAACATTTTTTTACGAAATAATTACATAATTAAAAATTATAAAATAATTGTTGAGAAATCATTATTATTAAATAAGTTAAAAGAGAAATCCATTAAAAAATCTGACCGAACACTTTTGCTAGAATTAAAAAAAAAAGCAAAACAAGAAATCAAAGAAATAATTTTTGCGCAATGAAAAAAGACGAAAGTGATAACAAAAAAAAAGAAATAATTTTTGCGCAATGAAAAAAGACGAAAGTGATAACAAAAATTTTCTTCTTCCTAAATTGAAAGACGAATAATAATAAAAAATTAAACAAGTAGACATTTATTTATTTTTTTTACAAGCTCATCTAAAAGTTTTTTAATTTACGATTGTTTTTAAATGGCGTTTTGTTTTATTTGAACTTCAATTTAAGAAACCCCCATAGTTATTTGGCGCCGACGTGCCAGTTCTATCAAAACATCCTTGGAAGAACCACTGTGCTGTAAAGAGCAAAGTCTTCCTATCAAAAACAATTTTGAATTTATGTTCCGAAAACTGTTCTCATGGGGAAAATTAAAAACAGTGAAAAGAACCTTTGTTGACATCTAATCAAACATCAATTTCGGAGAACGATGAAAAATGAAAGTGGGAGAAAAATGAAA
This sequence comes from Caerostris darwini, assembly GCA_021605075.1. Classification (NCBI taxonomy): domain Eukaryota; kingdom Metazoa; phylum Arthropoda; class Arachnida; order Araneae; family Araneidae; genus Caerostris; species Caerostris darwini. Next base: position 20,144 of record BPLQ01002424.1, on the reverse strand, counting down.
ATTTGTCTGCGTGGGTTCAGAGCAATTTTCATTTTAGCAAATCGTTTAACATGTACATTTTATTTTTTATAAATTCATGTTCCATGAACTAAGCAATAATCTAAGAATTGACATAAATATTTTTTTTCTCGTTGTTATGAAACATTTATACAATTTTATGAGATTAAAAAAAAAAATAGATAGTTGCACATGCTTTTTAGATATTTCAAAATTATTATTATTATTTTTTTTTTGCTCTTAGAACATAAAACGAATTTGAAATAGAGGACATTTATTGGGCTTTTAAATATACCTAAATATTTATAATGATTTTTTTTCTTTTGTTTTATATTTTTATCCCATGTGCAGTTGAACTTCAAAGATGATTATTTCAAATGAATTTGTGATTTTGAAAAATTCCGACGTTTTTATAAAAGTATTACAAATGACATATAAATATATTTTATGTTACTATCAATCCTATCAAGCTAATTAAAAATAAATCCATTAAAGAAATGTAAATTTGGGCTCTAATCAGTACCTTTATATTATCAGTTCATTAATGCAAAATAAAAGTTTAAAAATCATTGCATCTTTTGACTGCGTACAGTTTTAATGTGGCATTACATAGTAAATAAATTGTTCCTATATTTAAAGTAAAAAAATACGAAATATTCTTGTAAATAGATTTGAGATTCAAGATAACAAATTTTTAATAGCCCTATAAGTCGAGAAAAAAAAAATATTTTTGTAATAATATTAAATTCTACAATAGCAAATGCAAAAAAATTTGCATAGCATATGCATTTAATTTATACTCAATGGCCTTAAAAAGTCTGTATTTGTCCATTATATTGTAACCAATTAGCATATAAACATACTTATAATCTATCAAAATAAACCAAAAGATAAATATGTCAAATTTCAGTCATAATTATAATTACGTCTAAATCTAAAGAAGGCCCTTACTTTTAATTGAAAAGAAAATTAACAACTGAAGATTATAATAGTAAATAAAATGTCGATTGAGCTTTTTATAAACAACAATCAAGTATTGTAGAAATTTACTTTTCAACCCTTTTAATGTGATTTTGGCCCTGTTTTAAGAAACTCTAGCTTTCATTTAATCCGGTGATATTGTTTTTAAGTGGATAGCTGAACTTCTCATAAATATTTGAAAGCATAGAACCATGCTTGTTTGTAATACAGCAATTTTTTGGTTGTAGGCAATGCTGCAATCACAGATACAATAATTGGCTATAGTATTACACCTAGGATTGTAAATAACAAATCAACAACAGACACAATAATCGACTATGGTTTTATACCTAGTATTGTAAACAACAAAACAACATACACAATAATCGACTATGGTTTTAAAACTAGGATTGTAAACAACAAAACAACAGACACAATAATCGGCTATGGTTTTATTCCAAGAGTTTTAACATGTATCCTTATTTAAAAAATACAACACGCTATTGATAACACCAATTTGATGATTTTTCAAAGAGATAATTTAAATATTTTAGCAGAAAAATGTGTTCAACAATGTCCCGATTCATATATTTTTCAACGTAATATTTACTGAACTTCAGATTTCCCATTACAGAAAATATATATTTCCATGCTATTATATAAATATACGTTCCAACTGGGTTTTATTACAATTACATTATTAACTATTAATATATATGATATATAGGACATATATGTAATATATAAATATTTAATAATAAAGAATATAAATGCATTTGCTTAATTCGTAAAATAAGTTATTATCTTTTTTAATAGACAATAAAATTTTCGAAATCTTTTACAGAATTTAATCTAATGTTTACGTTTCAGAATTATTGAAATATTTACACTAAACACAAATCCAGATTTAAATATTTAACAATCTATGGAACAAGGCGCGTGAAACCATAAAGAAACGCTGAAAAGCACACACATTCCTTGAAGGAATAAAACTGTCCCCTAAAGCGACATGGTTGTTGAGACATCCCTATTGAAGTAATTAGGCATTTCTGCGAAGTTTTATAGATAATTTTCCCAAAAACAAACTGAAAGGCGATCCATCCTTATCAGCCTGTGAGCATTTAAAACAATGTGACACTAACACAACACGAAGAAAGAAAGAAATAATAAACTGCTCTTTTGAACAAGCTCTAAATACTCATAAGCAGATGAGTCAAATCCTTTTTTAAACAAAAGCTGAAGAAAAAAAAAAGATTGATTTTGAAAGTGAATGATTTTGAGTTGCAGAAAGTTCTGCATAAATGCTTTGACGACAGAATGCAAACGTGTAGCTTTCGGAGTTGACATAAAGATAAATGAGTTTGAGACATGTCTTCTGGGTAATTAAAGCGAACTTTTCCTTCACAATGCTTGAATAGACTTCAAACAGGATGATGAATATTTGAACAGAATTTTATGTTTTATCGTTAAGAAAGGGAACGCTTAAGAGAAAATAAATCAAGATTTTTAAATAGAAATCTATTTATTTTTAGTAAATAAAGGAACTGAGATTGAGTAGGGATGCTACGAATAAATTATCAAAATGCTTTAAATGATAGCGTTTAAAAACAAATTGCATCCGATTTTTATTTCTAAGTATTATAAAAATAGTTATTTGAATTAATTGATTTTAAAAAAGGACTTTATAATGTTTTAAATATAACAAATATGTATTTAATGGATAATGGGTTGCAGATGAAGTTATATTCTTATTTGTAAAATAAATGTATAATTCAGTTATGATAAAGAATAAGTGAGTTTGCATACTAGAACAATTTATGGTAAAATCTAATTAGCTAATTTCTAAATTTAAAAATTTTCATCAAAATAAGATTTTTCAAATGTCGTTTTAAATTTTGTTATATATTTATGCAGAATTATTTTAATAAAATAACTACTTAGATTTTTTTTTATTTATATTATATTCTTTAAATTTTTAAATATTTATTAATTTAGTTTTTTTAATTAATTGCATTATTTATTATTCCAGAGGAATAGCAGTTACTTTGACTGCTTTGAATGCTAATTATTGAAATAACTTCAGTATTTATGTAAAAAAAAATAATTTTTTAAATCTTTAAAATAATATTATGTTTATATTTAAAAGTAACATTTTATTGTTAGCTATAATATATATTTCAAATAGAATGTACACCATATTTGAAGACACTTTGAATAATAAATGAACAATAAAAATAATTCAAATTATTATTAATACATAATTGCCATTAACAAATTATTGTTAATTAGCACTTAAATAATCTGATGTCATATAAATCGTCAAAACATATTTTTTAATGAAACCTATATTTCTAATGAATTTAAGTTTAAAATGTTATAATTAATCGCGTTATTTGTTATTCCAGTAAAGTTATTTTGAATGATGGAAATGAAAATTGCATAGTACTAATTATTAACATACTTTCAATATTTGTCTAAAAAAATATTAATTTTTTAACTCTTTAAAATAATATTCTGTTTATAAAAAGTGACATTTTATACCTAATTATAACTTATATTTCAAATGGGATGCACATTATATTTGTTTGAAGACATGTTGAATAATAAATGAAAGTTAAAAAACAGTTCAAATGATTATTGACACATAATTATTATTAATATTTTAACGATAATTAGCACCTAAAATAACCTGAGGCCATATTAATCGTTCAATCATATATTTTAATAAAACCTATATTTCTAACAAATTTAGGTTTAAAATGTTATAATTAATCATGTTATTTATTAATTTGAAGTAGTTACTTTGAATGCTAGTAATGAAAATAACATAGTACTAATTATTAACATACCTTCAATAATTATGTAAAAAAACATTATTTTTTTAATTTTTAAAATAATATTCTGTTTATAATTTAAAGATATACCTAATTATAATTTATATTTCAAATATTTTGCACAGTACATTTGTTTGAAGACATTTTGAATAATTGAGCACAAAAAGCAGTTCAGATAATTATTAATACAAAATTATTATTAACATTTTAACGAAAATTAGCACCTAAAATATCCTGACAACATATTAATCGTCGAATCAAACTTTAATAAAACCTATATTTCTAGCAAATTTAGTACAACAAGCTTGTCCCAGAATCTGTCCCAAGACAAAGATGGAGACAGTTTTTATGCTAGTATTTGCACAGTCCATAGTTTATGGTTACTTATTTCGCTAAATCGAACAATTACTCATGATATGCGAGAATAAAACTACAACATTGCAGAAGTGTGATATCTATCTAAGCAGGATAAGTATTGGTCTGTCGTAAAAAATTCTTATAGGCAATCTCATGATACCTAAACAGAATACCAGACGATAGCAACACAAATACGGAGTTTATGATTATAGTTGTCAGTTCGAGCACACGACTGGTATGAGAGAAGATATAATATTCTTAATGTACGTAGACGAAAGAATTTTACGAGAGCACTCAAGATTAAAAGAACATTTTGTGCATGTGTGAGTGGTTATGTATGTAATATATTTTCAAGTGTTATTGCTCTGTTTACGTAAACATAGTAGATAGATAAATGGGTTTTACTATAGAATTTATAATTTAGAATTGCATATGTGTATTTTTCAGAAAGTTTAGTTAATAAATATTATTTTAAAGATATTAAATGGAGAAAAAGCCTTTGAGTGAAAATATTTGTAAGTGAAAACAATTGTGAATGTTGAACCAATATAAATTAAAAATTATCTTACTAGCGAGTTTAATGCACTAACTAAATCATTTTGAGAAACTATATAAATTTCTAATAATACTTCGTGATAAACCAATGCTATCATATATTTTTAAAAATTTTCATTTAGAAGAGAGATAATTTAATAAAATTAGTTTACTAAATGAAACAGCACAATTTACTACATTATGCATTAAAAGTTAACTATACATGAATTAAAGGTTACATTATCTCATTTGAAATTTGTATTTCGTGCAAAGTAACATTGTCTAGTATCAGTGTTTAAGTCTTATTAACCAATATATAAGTGACTACTGCACATTACATAATAACAATAAAATGAGCTGTATGTTATGTCTTTTCAAGGGACAAAATTTTATTAAATTACATATCAGATACTCGTTTATTTGCAAATAAGTTTAACAATATCCCAGAATTCATTATGATATTCTCCGAATTTTATAATTATATTAAACATATTAACAGTGAAAATCTTTAGTAAATCATAAAAGTTTAAGCAGATATTTAACAAAGTAGTATATTGCATAAAAAAACTAGTTATAAAAATATTTAATGCAATCGAAGACAGAATAATTAAAGTCCATGAAGACATGATAATTTTAAAGAGAAACATTATAAGAAGTTTACCTAAGTTAATTTCGCAATTTAAATATCAATGAAACAATTTTATTATTAATAATATGAGAATGCGTTTAATTAAAATTACTGTCATGTTGACCAATTGAATTAAGACACTAAAACATTTACCTCAAAATTCCACGATTAAATGGTGATGTACTATATAACAATACTACGAACAACAGTACAACATGCATGAAAATATTGACTGTACATATTTGAATGTGTCGTCGATTTTATTTAACAAATCACCATCACCTGTCAATCATATCCAATGTTGCTCTAGACAGATTTAAACAACACCCAATTTCAGTTCATGCATAAGCTAACATGAATTGCAATATAGTTGGGATAGCTAGTATGATTCGTGTATTCAGTTTTTTATATATAATCCTTATTAAACTAAATTGTTGTACATATAAATTAATATTATTTATCATGAAAATTATTTTAGATAAATATAACACACTAATAGGACACCAGATTTATAGCATATTAATATATGTGGGTCAGAAACTGTTAGTTTGTTAAGACGAAATTCATTAAACAAACTGACAAACTTCCACAATTGAATAAGGTAAAATATGGCCAACTGATTTATTTTACCCTATTCAATTGTGGAAGTAGGCCTGAGTAAGGCTTATCTATTCAGTGTGAAAAAGTAGATGAATTATATAACATTCAAATACCCCGAGTAGTTTTTCTATTATGTAATCACATCAGGAATTGAAATTGAGGATGTGGTCTGTCTATAAAGTGATCAACAAGCTACTTTGATTAAAATATCGATAATTTAAAGTGAGAAGTATAATATTTGCTACATACTCATTTTACTTAATGATAAATAAAATAATTGCTCAAAAAGAATTGGGTCCTTATAGCTCTAAAAATTGTTAATTTAAAAACTGTATTAAAACACACTGAATTTGCTTACAAAATTAATAACATCTCAAAAAATTAAATTAAATTTATTTTCTGTCAACAGTAATGATATGATTAACAAATATTTTGATATATGGATAAAAAATAACTTTTAAAAATAATATGAATGTATATAGTTTTTTAAAATACAAAAGAGACATTTCTGTAAATAATAATAGCATTACAACAATAGAAAATATTTCATCTTAATTAATAAATCATTGCTCATATGAAAGGGAGCATAAAAATTTACATATTGCTTTTAATAAAACAGAAAATTGGGGAAAGAGGATTGAATTCGAAAAAATATTCCTTTATTTAAATTGGAAGGAATCACTTGAACCTTATCTGAAGCAAAACAAATGTTTAACATTTCAGATTATTGGACAGAAGAAAACTAAATCTCAATAAAACAGTAGAAATTCTATTAAACATACTGCACGAGGAATGTTTATATTTCTCTGGAGATTCTTGTATTCCGCCATGATTTGATTCTTGGATAATTTGAATTTATCTACAGTTCAATCGCAAACAATGAGCAAGCAGCAAACATTAAAATCAATATGCCTTTCCCAAATGCTTCGAGTTTAAATTAGAGTTTCCGTGTTGTACAATAACTTGTGGAACTTCATTCCCTAATGCTTGCCAAATTTAATTTAATATGAATTAACGAAAATTAGATCCGTGCGCGGAAAAGGAAAGAGTTGCTTATCTGTTTCGTGCTTTACTAATTTAATTTAATTTTCGATTCAAGTAATGTCAAAGTGGTGATTTGCTGGTAACTTTTTGAAATTACTGTTTGTTTCCCAACTTGATTTTTTTATTTATTTACATTTTAAGTAGGAAAAAATAATGTGCAAAATGCTTTTTTTTTTTCTTGTACTATAATTCGTTTAGATTTATTTTCTAATCAAAGTTTTATTTTAAAGGAACATTAATTAGTTTTTTTTTTCTGTAGTCAAGGTACATAAAAAAAATCATGAATATTTTTTTTTTTTTGATAGAAAAAGTTTAAAATTCCCCAAATGATATAAACTGAAAAAAATCAATAAAATAATTAAAAATTGATGAATAATGAAATTTTTTCACGTTGAAAATTTAATTTTTTTTGAACAATTGAATGAAGTAAGTCACTTAAAGAAATTATTTCCTTCTGTGAAGTAAAGATTGAATAATAGATTCTCCTGTGTTTTCAAAATTACATAATTTTAATCAGGTCATGGTATTTTAGAGAATATCTTTTTAAATTCTATCACAAATCAAGTAATTTGTTTTGCTGTACTACTGGAAAGGTTCAAAACATGGAAGTTATGAATTTAAATTGTACTCATGATGAGGACATTAGAAAGAGTCTTATGCAAAATTTTCAAATTCTAAAGGAATATGGCCTGTTACTTTTTTGTAATTTTAGAAAAATATATTATAATGTAGTTATGTATTTTTTATTTTTAGATATTTGTCTTTATCATTTTTATCCCTAAATTTTTCTATCTTAGTTTTATTTTCTAGTTTTATTACTTTTCTTTTCTGTTATATCTTTCATTACTTTTTTAGTTTTTTATTCATTTTTTAATATATCTGTTTATTTCTGTGCATTATTATACTGTGTCGGAAAATTTCGAAAAAATATATCATCGTATTGTTGATATGTGGAGCACTAAGAGATTGTATGTGTTTAAATGAAAAAAAAAAGTTTTTAATTTCTAAAATTAACCATTTTTTTTTTGTAATTGCTTATATATGTTATCTTCAAAATTGCAGTTAAATCGGTTCTAATCAGTGTTAATCTATTCATCAGATAGAATATATTGGATTACTTCACTATTCACCAATAAAAAATTCCTATCATTTTTTTTTGTGCGATTAAAAAAAAAAAAATTATCAAAGTATTCAATTTTTTTTTATTTTATAGCTTATTATTCTCCAAATCAGATAAGTAAAAGTTAGAGATATTGTTCAGTATTGTTTCATAGTTGAAACAATTGTTTCTTTAAATGACGATTCCAAACTTTAATCCGTCATATTTATTAAATTTGCTAAGACTGCAACACATAATACAAAATCAATTATATAACAAATATTTTACAATTATATAATAAACATTATAATTTATATTATTATATATTCCTCTCAAAAGCAGTTCGCTCTTTGTACCCTCTGCACTGCCTGGAACTCCTCACTCTACTATGTGCCCTCTCTTTTCTCTTTCTCCCTCTCCCATTGCCGGTTCTAATGTCTAACGGGCGAAAAGACCTTGCAAAGTCCAAAGTCTAATGCAAGGGTCAACCTGTCCTTGAAAGGAGGATCTATTATTTTACTGACTATTTAATGAAGAATTTTATTTGTTATGACTGTTTTGCAGTCTGTGTTTTTTGAGTCAATGTCAAGTGAAATAGTAAAACGAGATAATGATAAACTTTGATTAATCAAAAGTTGAAAGGACAGAATGTTAAAAAGCTACGGAGGAATATAAATAATATTAATTATACAAGCAGTAGCTTTCGTTTATTTGAATAGAAAAAGAAATATTACCGGTTCTCGTTAGATCACCGAAGTCAAGCATCATTGGGCGTGGTCAGTACTTGGGTGGGTGACCACCAGGGAACACTGCGTGCCGTTGGCAAATTTGGGACCTTGAATGGCCGAGTGTCTAGCGCTCTGGCGATCGGTGCCACAGGTTTCGGGTTCGAATCCCGGCGGTGCCATGGATGTTTGTAGTGGTTCGGAATCCACTTTGAGCCGTAGGTCCCGGTCTCCTATGACTGTAAGAGCGTCAAGGTGCCAAAGTCAGGCTTCTACCTACGGGTGCTGCATCACAACAGAAGCTGCTTCCTTCCCCTTCAATCATGAACACGTATGGGCTCGTGGGCTTGGCCAGCCAAGTGGGATAAGAAACAACAACAACAAACAGAAAAAAAATACATAAAACACAAGAAATAAATGGATGAAATCTGAATTAAAGTTCTTATGTGCAAACAATTGAGAATATAAAACATTGCTAAAATAATAATATTTACCTTGCCAAAGGAATTTAAACAGCTAGAATAAATATATATTTTTCAAAATTTTGATAAATGATGAAAATAAATAAGATACTTCCAAATGCATAGTTATTTTCTCTGAAAGCATTATTAGTTGTATTCCATAACTTCAATACATGCATAATTAAATTAATATTTGCACATCCTTCTCACTTTTACAGCTTCTTAAACAAATAATTTTTTTAAAAAAGGAAATGAATATATTTTCTGTAAATAGCTCTTCAAATAATATTTAAACGCAAACAAATTATGCCATTAAAATAATAAGAAGAAAAAGACCCCGGTGAATAATACAGCCGGCAAATTTTTGTTAGTTTTCTTTTAACCTTCATTCCTTACAACTTGGAACCACTTCACAGTTGCATACGTTGTTATAAATTCGAAATCAAAATTTACGGTTTCTTTTTGCAGGGAAATTGCAGCCATGTTGCTTACGGTACACTGCAGTACTTATTCCTTGTTAAAAATATGCACCCAGTATGTATTCATGCACCGGACGTTCCAAGCAGAAAATTATGACTAATTAATATCAGCGAAGGTTTTTCGTGCTGTAAGCGGAAGGGAGCCTTCTCAAAACGTCTGTCGTACCATTAATTTTAAAGCAACGCTGTTTAGTCATTAGAGGTGGAGTGACCCATGAAAGTACAATCTTGGTTAACGACAGAAAGACGTAGGGAAATAATTTATTTCAAGGCACATGCTGAAATGATGATTAGGAATAAACCATGGATGTATGAAAAAAAAGTTCTTGCAGCCTGAAATTAATTCTTCTTCATAGAGTATAGAATCATTTACACACTAGTAGTTTCCTAATGTTTCTGTGTGCTTTGGTCATTAAGTAAACTGTATTCTTGGCAAAAAGTAAAACGTCTTGTTGTTTGGTGCATTATAATAACTGCAGAAGTGTTTTCCTTTATGTGCAAATTTATCGAAAAAATGCAGTTTTGTGTTTATTTGCACATTAAATATGTGAAAATAAAAATAATTTTGCTTTTAATGTTAGGACTATTTTTTGTTTATTTCATTAAATATTTAAAGATATATTTAATTTGTAACGACGATTTTTCTGTCTGTTTTTCTTTATTCAATGTCTTGATATGATAATAAAGTTAAATATTAAGACTAGATAATGATAAAACTTGGTTAGTCTAAAGTTGAAAGGTCAGAACGTTAAAAAAATATGAACAAATACAAATGATATTAGTTAATCAGCAGTATTCTGTGAATAGAAAAAAAAATTATAAAACACAAGTAATAGATGGATGAAACCTAAATTCACATTCTTTTGTACAAACAATTGAGAATTAAAAATTGCTAAAATAATTTTATTTACCTTGTCAATGAAATTTAAACTGTTAGAACAAATATATATATTTCAAAACTTGGATAAATAATGAAAATAAGTATACGATATAAAAGGTATAGTTATTTTCACTGAACGCATTTTTATTTGTAAGCCATAACTCCAATACATGCATAATTAAATTAATATTTGCACATACTTTTCGCTTTTATAGGCTGTTAAACAAATAAAATTAAAAAAAATAGGAGATGAATACATTTTCGGTAAATAGCTCTTCAAATAACATTTAAACGCAAACAAATTATGCCATTAAAATAATAATAAGAAAAAGACCCCGGTGAATAATAATACAGCCGACAAATTTTTGCTATTTTTCTTTCATATTCATTCGTTACAACTTGGAACCACTTCACAGTTGCATACGTTGTTATAAATTCGAAATCAAAATTTACGGTTTCTTTTTGCAGGGGACTGCAGCCATGTTGCTTACGGTACACTGCAGTACTTATTCCTTGTTAAAAATATGCACCCAGTATGTATTCATGCACCGTACGTTCCAAGCAGAAAATTATGAATAATTAATATCAGCGAAGGTTTTGCGAGCTGTAAGCGGAAGGGAGCCTTCTCAAAACGTCTGTCGTACCATTAATTTTAAAGCAACGCTGTTTAGTCATTAGAGGTGGAGTGACCCATGAAAGTACAATCTCGGTTAACGACAGAAAGACGTAGGGAAATAATTTATTTCAAGGCACATGCTGAAATGATGATTAGGAATAAACCATGGATGTATGAAAAAAAAAGTTCTTGCAGCCTGAAATTATTTCTTCTTCATAGAGTATGGAATCATTTACACACTCGTAGTTTCCTAATGTTTCTGTGTGCTTTGGTCATTAAGTAAACTTTATTCTTGGAGAAACTTCTTGTTGTTCTGTGCTTTATAATAACTGCAGAAATGTTTTCATTTGTGTGCAAATTCCTCGTAAAATACAGTTTTATATTTATTTTTACATTGAATATGCGAAAATGAAAATAAATATAATCTTAGTTTTAGTTTTAGACTTTTTTTATTTTTCGTAAATTGTTCCCATTTTAAAAATGATCCAAAAATTAAATTATAACTTTTGGAGTTATTTTAACCCTAAAATTTTATTCAATGCTCATGATAATTTTAATGATGATAGGTCTCTCAAAGTACACTTCTCTTTCTTTATATCACAAAAAATTCCATAAAATAGAGAAGAGATCTATATTATGAGATCTACTGTTTTAATGAACTGATTAAGTATTAAAACCGAATCACATTTCTAGAAACCGGATGACATAGACAAAAAATACATATTTTTGAAAATGTTGATAAATGGTGAAAATAAGTATAAGATACTTCAAATGGTACAGTTATTTTCACTGAATGCATTGTAAGTTATATGCCATAACTTCAATACATGCATAACTAAATTAATACATCCATATCATTTTCGCTTTTATAGCTTCTTATACGAATAATATAAAAAATAATAAAATGAATACATTTTCGGTAAATAGCACTTCAAATAATATTTAAACGCAAACAAATTATGCCATTAAAATAAGAAGAAGAAAAAGACCAAGATGAATAAAAATACAGCCGACAAATTTTTGCTGTTTTTCTTTCACATTCGTTACAACTTGGAACCACTTCACAGTTGCATACGTTGTTATAAATTCGAAATCAAAATTTTCGGTTTCTTTTTGCAGCGGGATTGCAGCAGCCATGTTGCTTACGGTACACTGCAGTACTTATTCCTTGTTAAAAATATGCACCCAGTATGTATTCATGCACCGGACGTTCCAAGCAGAAAATTATGAATAATTAATATCAGCGAAGGTTTTGCGAGCTGTAAGCGGAAGGGAGCCTTCTAGAAACGTCTGTCGTACCATTAATTTTAAAGCAACGCTGTTTAGTCATTAGAGGTGGAGTGACCCATGAAAGTACAATCTCGGTTAACGACAGAAAGACGTAGGGAAATAATTTATTTCAAGGCAAGCTGAAATGATGATTAGGAATAAACCATGGGTGTATGGAAAAAAAAAGTTCTTGCAGCCTGAAATTATTTCTTCTTCATAGAGTATGGAATCATTTACACACTCGTAGTTTCCTAATGTTTCTGTGTGCTTTGGTCATTAAGCAAACTTTATTCTTTGCGAAAAGTAAAACTTCTTGCTGTTTGGTGCTTTATAATAACTGCAGAAATGTTTTCATTTATGTGCAAATTTATCGTAAAATGCAGTTTTATTTTTATTTTCACATATTCAACGTGAAAAAAATTAAATAAAATAACACTTTATCCTTGCTTTTAAATTTAGATGTTTTTATTTTTCACTAATTATTTCGATTTTAAAAATGATCTAAAAATTAAATTATTACTTTGGTAATTATTTAAACAACATTTTTTTAATGTTCATGATAATTTTAAGGATACTTGAACCCTCAAAGTACATTCTCTTTACTTGCATATATTCATAAGTTGATGAATTCTATTTCATAATCGTAGCTCTTAATTATGGAGAAATGTCAGGGATATACAGTTAATATATATTTAGAAACCACTAGAATAAATAAATATTTTTCAAAATTTTGATAAATTATGAAAATAAGTATACTTCAAAAGGTACAGTTATTTTCTCTGAAAGCATTGTTAGTTGTATGCCATAACTTCAATACATGTATAACTAAATTAATATTTGCACATCCTTTTCACTTTTATAAGCTGTTAAACAAATAAAATAAAAAAATGAGATGAATACATCTTCGGTAAATTGCTCTTCAAATAATATTTAAACGCAAACAAATTATACCATTAAAATAATAATAAGAAAAAGACCCCGGTGAATAATACAGCAGACAAATTTTTGCTATTTTTATTTCATATTCATTCGTTACAACTTGGAACAACTTCACAGTTGCATATGTTGTTATAAATTCGAAATCAAAATTTTCGCTTTCTTTTTGCAAGGGGTACTGCAGCCATGTTGCTTACGGTACACTGCTGTACTTATTCCTTGTTAAAAATATGCACCCAGTATGTATTCATGCACCGGACGTTCCAAGCAGAAAATTATGAATAATTAATATCAGCGAAGGTTTTGCGAGCTGTAAGCGGAAGGGAGCCTTCTCGAAACGTCTGTCGTACCATTAATTTTAAAGCAACGCTGTTTAGTCATTAGAGGTGGAGTGACCCATGAAAGTACAATCTCGGTTAACGACAGAAAGACGTAGGGAAATAATTTATTTCAAGGCATGCTGAAATGATGATTAGGAATAAACCATGGATGTATGAAAAAAAAAGTTCTTGCAGCCTGAAATTATTTCTTCTCCATAGAGTGTGGAATCATTTACACACTCGTAGTTTTCTTAATGTTTCTATGTATTCATTTATGTGCAAATTTATCGTAAAATGCAGTTTTATTTTTATTTTGACATTGGTTGTTCGAAAATAAAAGTAAATATAATCTTAGTTTTAATTTTAGGCTTTTTTTTATTTTTCGTAAATTGCTTCCATTTTAAAAATGATCCAAAAATTAAATTATAACTTTTTTTAGTTTTTTTAACTCTAAAATGTTATTCAATGTTCATGACAATTTTAAGAATGATAGGTCTCACAAAATACACTCTCTTTCTTTATATCATAAAAAATTCCGTAAAATAGAGAAGATATGTATATTATGAGATCTACAATTGAAATGAACTGATTAAGTAATAAAACCGAATCACATTTCTAGAAACCGGACGACATAGACAAAAGTGGCTGTTTTTGTTGCACCAGATAGATAATAAAAGCATTTGAATTCAATAATCCGACTAGGTTAGATTTAGCTTAAAGACCCCTATCTCATCCAAAATTGTCTATTGCCGGCAAGCTCAAATTTATTTTATATATATAATTAAACTATATAAAACTATTTATTTATATAAAACAATATAGTACTATTTATATATAACAATATGTTGCTTGTTTGTTGTTTCTTATCCCACTTAGCTGGCCAAGCCCACGAGCCCATATGGACTCATGATTGAAGGGGAAGGAAGCAGCTTCTGTTGTGATGGAGCACCCGTAGGTAGAAGCCTGACTTTTGCTCCGTGATGCTCTTATAGTCATAGAAGACCGGGACCTACGGCTTAAAGTGGATTCCGAACCACTACAAACATCCATGGCACCGCCGGGATTCGAACCCGAAACCTGTGGCACCGAGCGCCAGAGCGCTAGACACTCGGCCATTCAGGTCCCAAATTTGCCAACGGCACGCAGTGTTCCCAGGTTGTCACCCACCCAAGTACTGACCGCGCCCAATGATGCTTAACTTCGGTGATCTAACGAGAACCGGTATATTCAGCATGGTACGGCCGTTGGCTATATAACAATATAAATAGTACAATATAGTTTAACTATATTGTACTATTTATATTGTTACATACTTTTATAGTTATAGTTAGTTTTTATAAATAAACAATATAGTTTATTTATATATAACAATATAGTATAATTATATAATGTTTGTACTATATTGCTAATTGCAGCATTGCGTTTTCCTAGAACTTTCCAAACATTCTCAATCGAGTTCAACCTCGGAGAACCTGCTGGGCAATCTATATATAGAATACTCTCCTCCTAAAGGTAACTCTTCTCCAATTAAACTCCGTAGTCTAGCCTTGTCATGCACTGTAGTATGAATAAGTTACTAAATAAACAATCTCTTTATATTTGCGCAGTAAAATGTTCCGTTTGGGACGATATGACGGTCAGTGGAACCATCCAAATATGTATGGGTTACGGGCCTACAAATATGTCCTTTTCATGGATAGGATTGAGGCAATAGTTGTTTTTCAGCTCCCACCAGATCAACAAATTCTTCAAATATATGAACTTATCAGTAAAGACCAGATGCCTCCATTGACTTGCACTCCAATCGATACTTGTGCGTGCCCAATTAAAACTTTTATTTTGGTAGGATGTTTGAGAAAACATATAATGTTGAACGTATCTCATTTATATATCTTATTTTTATATAATGTTGAACAACTCTCATTTTATAAAAATGAGTGTGTAGAATGAATATTGTTTAACTCTCATTTATAAGCAATTTTGTTTCTCCTTGCAATTAATTAGAAATAGTGATTATTTTATAGCTAGAGATTCTCTTCACTTATATCTTTTAGAAACTGGTTATGTTCTGAGAAATACATTGTTTTGTCTATGAATTGCAGAAAAGGTTACGCTCAAACATTTTGCTGCGTGGGATTGAATCTGACCAATTTCTATTTGCCTAATAATTAATCATATAAAGGATTTGAAATACTCCTACCTAAAATAGTAGTTACATCTAAAGTTCACTACATAGCCTCTACATATAAACTGTAAAGGCTTTTAAAACCTGTTTTCCGCATGAACATATTGACACTGAACAACATAAGCTATATATAGATAAAATTATATTTTTCAAACACATTAAAAAATTAAAAACATGAAAACTAGTGATTTACTCAAGATCGAATAAGCTGTAAAACCGGAAGTGTAAATCATTAAACAATTATAAAAAGTGAATGCCAAAACTACAGAACTAAATCAAAATGAAAAATATACAAAAGCAGTGTGAGAAACATAGGAAATGGACAAAAATTATAAAAAATTAATAATAATATCCTGGAAAATATTTAGGGATATGTACCTCAGATATTATTTTGAGTGTCAGAAAAGATTAACATCAAATTATTTCCAGTAAATATAGGTCCTCTTAAAGTACCTATGAGGTCCTATATGGTGTGATGCCATTACATTCGCAGGTGAGGACACAACAACAGCATCCTTGGAGCATGTACTTTGAGTATTTCTCTAAACTTTGAAAATTACATAAAACATTTTGGTGATTTCATTCAGCCACTTTCTTTAAATTTAACTGGAATATAAAACTTCAAGTGTTTTTAAAAATCTAAGTGGAAAGTGATCCTAGACACTAATGAAAAAATCATCCATCTTGATGGGTTCTGATGAATAAATGAAAATATATGTTTTTGTGTTTCCCGAGGTCCTTTTAGAAAACTAAATTCACAAATCAGGGCCATCAATGCTCCAAATACATTATTTTCATATATTATTTTATATTATATATGAGAAAGGAAAAGTTTGGATAGCAGCTTTGATTTGACTTTTCCGTACATTAACATTATAAACTGGGGACTGAAAAAATGTTTTTACTTCTTGTCATAAAAAAAAATACTCAAACCTCCATTATTAAGAAATATGCAATATTTAATCTGTTAAACTGAACTAATACTGTACTTCTTAAAAAGTAGTAAATATCGTATAAATTTGAAACTTCATTTATTGAATAAAAAACCTTTGCTACCACAACTTGTTATTTAATGAATTTCTTTAAACTATAAAAAATTTCTTGGATATCCTTTTTTTTAACCTTTGAAGTTAGAAACATAATCCAGTTTATTGTAATTTAATTAAAAAAAGGAAAATTTGTTTTTATTATTAAAAAGTTAAAATTTTTTTAACGTTTAGGATTATCTGATCAAATACTTTTTACAGACATTTCGAAAATTCAAATTATAAAACTTAAAAATAATAAATTTTTAAAGTTAAAATACAATTGTCTTATACACATGTTATTAATACTGTCTGCTAATATAAATTCCTATGTAATGCATTCCTGAACTAATCGGATATTTTTTTTCCTGTAATTTTTTTCTCCTTTGTGTAAAAGAAATGCAGTTTTCTTTTTAAAAACAAGAAAAAAAAGTTTTTTCAAGAAATATTATTGAAAATCTAGTAGTAAAAAAACTGTTAATATCTTGTCTTCATAAAATTCCATAAAATATTAGTTAATGCGTAAAATCATTTACTTTAGTACATGCATAGTATTAGAGCGATTAATTTTTAAAATTTCTACATTATTCACTGTGGTAAAGGCCATAACATATGAATAAAGGTGTGAAAAAAATTAATTACGTTAATGGAAGTATGTTATATCAGATAAAAAGTGATTTATTGTGTTTTTGGTCCACATAGCGGTTTGAAACTCACCAGCGTGAAATTCGTTTTAATCTTATATATTACTTATAAGAGAGAAAAAAATCATGTTTCTTTAATACTACCTCATTTTTATTTTAAGTGACAAGCAGAGAATTTATGTTTATGAAATATTCACAGTTAATCTTGTTTACTTGTAGTATTTTTGGGTATATTAATATTGATGACTTTTATAAATATTTGAAATATCCAATGAAAATATATTTAATTATTTATGCATAAAATAAAAGAAAAAAAAATTATAAATTTCAAAAAGAAATTTAATTATTTGAGATATGTTCTGAAACTTAGACATATTTAATGTTCGACAACACTGAGATTTAATTTTCACTACAGCTATTGATTCAAGCATAAATTGTTTTTATGAAGAAATTTTCATGAACCAGTATTGTTAATTACTTTTCTGACAAATTTATGGCAATACTTTATTAGAATTTGATGTTTTTAATCAGGTAATGCAAATGTATTTAATACTGCATGAAATAAAAATTTTATTATTTATTTCTGTAAAAAAATTTCAAATCTTGTATGCTTTAAAAGATTTTGAAGTGTCACATATAAATAAGAGTTGGAAGTTTGGCTTTTTTTAATTTAAACCTTGACAGAAACTTGTTTTATGTTACAGTACCAAACGTAGTCATTAAAAAGTTTTCGAATATGAGTTTTCAGTTTTATAAAAAAAAGGGATAAAATTTTTTACAGAATTAAACTAAATGTTTGATTAACGAAATCACTCAAATAGAATTAGATATATGCTTATCTGAAAAAAAATTTAACATCCATTTTCTCGTTTAATTTGGTTATAACATTTAAAAAAAGCACAGTTTTTGACTAAATTTAATCTTTAAGGTAATTAAAATAAATTAATATAACTGATTTAATTTATATTTTGCTTCATCACTTAACAAATGATATATTGGCAACTAACTACACAATTTTCAGAGATATATTATAGCATTGAATAGATTAGCAAATTTTATCATTAAGCCATAATGCAATATCTAAGTAATCGTATAATTTTTTTTTGAATATGTATATTTTTCCTGTTTAATAAAGTCCTTTAAAGAATTTAATTAAAAAAAAAAAACATTAAATGATGTAAAAATCATTTATGTTTTGCTGCAAGGTCAGAATAAATTTTGCTTCAGTATTAAAGATACATATATTTATGCTTAATTATAAAATTGGTTATGTTTTTTATTAAAACATTTAGTGTATATGCACTTAATTATTTACTTCTTATTAGGTTATTGATATTATATACATATTTCTATTAAATTAAGAATTATAGAGTTAAGTTTACGTCATATGTTGGAAAAGAACATTTATTAGAATTTTAAGAATTAATATTTCCAAGAAATACTTCGTAATACTACATTTATAGCATTTATAAGGTTAAAATTAAAATACGCGTTTAGACAAATTATTACAATATACAAAAAAAAAAAAAAAAAAAAAAAAAGACAAATAAAGTAAATTTGGTAATTTTGAACTTAAATTTAAAAGTTTTTTAAAAATTTTATTTCGACTTAGATTATCTTATAAAAATAATTTGTTTTAAAATTCAAGTTTGTTATTTTTTTTATATTTGTTAAATATTTTTTGAAATTTTATAATTCTAAAATTAAAATATTTAGAAATTATATTTTTGTTTTAAAGATATTTATCAATGAATTGAATTGCTTAGTGAATTTATAAATCTTAACCGCTACGAAGTTTAAATTGAAGATTATCTTAATTTATCACTAGTATTCATCTTAAACACAACATATTTAATTTATCTTTTATTATATAAAATTAAAAAGTTCAAATTTGCTATCTGTAATATATTTTTTTATAAAAATCTATAAAGCAACAAATATTATTTTTATTGAAAATAAATATTTATAATTTAAATTCTATTTTATGGGAAATAGTTTCAATTTGAATTCCTAATAATTGAGCTACTGATGTTTAGTTTGCTTTTATATTTATGTAATAAAAGACTTTGCCTATTGATATTAATAATTCTGTGAGAATATATGTATTAATTTCAGCGTCTATAAAATGGTGTAGTCTAAAATCCATTCAAAACAATTCTTAATCTTTAATTTACTTCTAGCCTTGCAGTAAATTAACTTGCATTAGAATCCATTAGTTAGGCAACTCTGGTTCAGACAACCCAATCTCTTATATTTGTTTACTTAATACAAATTATATTAAAGAAATTCGGCAACAGGGCTAATAATGCTTGACATTCGGCCCGATATCATACTGTTTGTTGGAAATAACACTAAAGACACCTGCACCATCGAATGTTTAACGAAAGTAATTAGAGACTGTATTGAATCATTATACGTCTTGCCCAGGAGACAGGCAGACTTTCCACTTGCATTCGTGTAATTTCTAATTAATTTGCGAAAAGGCGTTTGTACCTAATGGAAAATAATTTTGTCATGATGCTGCTCTGAAGAGGATAATATCTGTTTGTTA
>BPLQ01002423.1:0-13591 GCA_021605075.1 Caerostris darwini | reverse complement strand
TGAATGACGCTTTTACTTATTTAACACTATCCAGGGGGCACGTGTAGCTGAAGATATACTACGGACGCGAGTAATAATACCCCCGCAACGCTTTAACATCCTATTAGACCGGGATCTACAATATAAAGTGGATTCCGAACCATTACAAACATCCATGGTACCGTCGGGACTCCAACCTTAAATCTGGAGCACTAGCGCCAGAGCGCTAGACACTCGATTATTCAGGCTCCATTAACATGCACTACACCACAAGGTGGACCAAGGCCGTCTTCATTCTGGCAGATTTCTAGACATTAGATAGTTTCTATTTGACAGGATAAGGTTGTTAGCCCTACGCTCTACACTCATATTAGAAAGGGGTCTACGGTTTAAAGTGGATTCCGAAACTCTACCAAAATCCATGGCACCGCCGGAACTTGAACCTGTAGTCTGTGGTACCAAGTGCTAGCTACTCGGCCATCAGACGCCTTTAATGTATGAGAAAGTCATTTTGCTATTATTGCTTTTAATGTGAAATGAAATTGAAGACTGTTTTACTATAATCGAATATGATGCTAAATAATTTTTAAATTCTAAGACACATTTTTTATACGCCGTGCATTTGAAGATTATACATTTCCTAAAGAAACAAAATTATTTGAATGAAACTAAACACATGGCCGTTTTTCAGTGAATAGCAAATAGGATACTGTGTCCGATATGAGTCGATAAGTATAGAATCAAGCTGGGATGAATTTTTCAAAAGTTTCGAATTTCAAACGAATGATTCCAAAGATTTACGAAAAGAAAAAACCCTCAAGTGCAATTTATTTTAATGTCTATAGATAAGCACCTTGAAAAACCGAACTATTTTTTATCAGAACTTATTTACTTTTTCTTAAAAACAAAACAAACAACTGAGCCAGTGACGCAATAGAGTAAACTTCGTACTGTGTTGTTTACTTACAAAGCCATCAGTCTTTATGTGTTGCTTTAAAAAGTCATCAGTCACCAGAGGAGACCTGGAATCTGCTCGATATCAACGACGAGAGTTCTTGCTTTCAGTTTTTTTTTTTTTTATCTTGGCGAGATATCACTGGAATACAAATAACATTAAAAACAAGTAATATATAAAAAAAAAATAAAGTTAATTCCTCCTTTTTTTTTCACTATATTGCACAAAGTCTTTTCTAAATAATTTTCATTCAGATTAATTATTAGAGTTAGAGTTCATTTACATTATTAGAGTTATATTTAAGAATACAATGGTGTTTAGTATTGTTAGTACAATGGTAGTTTAGTATGTTAGTAAAATGATATTTAGTAACCGTTTGAAATTTATGATAATTCCAGGTTTTTTTTTTTTCGGGAGAAGATACTGGGAAATTTTTAATGCCTCTGTAGTGTTTCCTTTTCCAAAACGAAAAATAATCCTTCATAAACTAAATCGAATATTAATGGAGTTAAATTTTATAGCTTTTATCAATATTTATCAATTTTATACCTTTCATCAATATTTATCAATTTTATACCTTTATACAATTTGTTGTTGTTGTTGTTGTTTTTCTTATCCCACTTGGCTGGCCAAGCCCACGAGCCCATACGTACTCATGGTTGAAGGGGAAGGAAGCAGCTTCTGTTGTGATGGAGCACCCGTAAGTAGAAGCCTGACTTTTGCTCCGTGACGCTCTTACAGTCATAGGAGACTGGGACCTACAGCTTAAAGTGGATTCCGAACCACTACAAACATCCATGGCACCGCCGGGATTCGAACCCGAAACCTGTGGCACCGAGCGCCAGAGCGCTAGACACTCGGCCATTCAGGTCCCAAATTTGCCAACGGCACGCGGTGTTCCCAATTATACAATTTAACCAACATAATAGTGAAACAAGTAACATAAAAAAAAAATTTTTTAAAGTCAATTCCTACTTGTTTTTTCACTCTATTCTCTCTAAGTCCTTAAACTTTAAAAAATGAATGAAAATTATTTGTTATCTGGAGCGATCTATTGGTAGATACATTCAATTTAAATCTACCTTTTTCTTAATTTTTTTGGTTTTTCTAATAAACGCAGTTGCGAAGGAAGATTATTACAATTAGTGGGTGTCAGTCCGCGATTTTAAAAAGTTCTAGGATGCCACTTTCATGAATCATGCCAGAGATTAATCAGAAATTGGAGAAAAAAGGTTGGAGTTGACAGGTCGGATTACTTATTTTTCTCTTTTGTCTTCGTTATTACTCTCAGATTTGTGTTACTCATACAGTGATATTTATAAACTTTATACTAACTCATTGCATAAGAAATGTTTCCAAATGTCTTTAATTTTATTTTATTTGACTTCATTAAATAAAAGTGCTCGAAATGTTTAAAAATGTCCTTAATTTTATTTTATTTGACTTCATTAAATAAAAGTGCTCGAAATGTTTTCAAATGTCGTTAATTTTACTCTATTTGAAGTTGGAACATTTTTTGATGCCGTAACTTTTCGGTCTTCTTCAAGCATCTTCAGTTAAAATTTAAACTTCAATGTGACGAGTGGTTCTTTTTTTACAGCATTTTGAAAGTGGGACTTTAATTTTAATCACCCTGTATTTAAAATAATTTTTTGTTATTAATTTTTTTTTAATAACTTGGTATTTATAACATTTAGTTCTTGGAATAATAATTAAGAATGTTGTTAAAAATGACTGTACAGGCATCTGTATTTAGTGCTCCGAGGCAGGACTTCAAGAATCTATGGAAAAAATAGTCCGCGTTAAGTAAGATATTAAAAAAATTAATAATAATTAATAAGTATTTAATGAGTTGCAAGTTTTTATAAATATTAATTATAATCAACAAAATTAATTTAAATCATCACTTGGTTTATGTCTATACAAACACATAAAGAAAAAATACTTGCCTTCTAATAAACAAATTGTGTAAAAAGATTTAATGCCAAAATCCATCAAATGCTGTACAAACACTACAAATTGAGTTCCTCAGAAAAATTATATAGTAGTAAATAATTAGAGAGATAGGAAATAAAATCTTGTTAAAAATTTTACATACATTTTAGTCCTTCTAAATAGTTTTAAAAATTTCTGAAATTAACGAGTTGTCATTATTACGAGATGAAAAGGAAAAAAAATTAATAAATAAATAAATGAAAAAACAACAGAAAAGGAAATCATGCAAAAGTTTACGTTTGTTATATTCGTCACATAAACAGAACAAAACGAAAAACTCAATCAAGGTGGGAAAAAATGAGATCTGTTTTCATTGCTCGAAAAAAAAAATAAAAAGCACGCCTGCTGTTACCCAATCTTGAAAGAGGAATTGTGTGGAGAAAGCAGACGATAATTGTCTGACGAAAACTGGCATCACTCTTTTCAGAAACTTTCCAGTAATAAGAAAAGTTCTTAATTGACGGACTGTATATAAATCTGGGATCACAAAAGCATCGAAGAGGCTTATGTTGTCAGAAAATTGAAAATTTCTTTCCAAATATAAGACAGAAATGACTACAATTTGATGTTTTTCACAAAGTCTTAGCCGACATGTTTTTGGAATACCCTAGATGAGATGTAAGATAATATCTTTTCCTCTTTGTTTCTGATGATGAAGACTTAAGTTCTTTTGTTTTGGAATTTTTTCAAGATAGAATTTATCAATAAAACCACAAAAAAGAAGATTAATTGTATTTTAATGGTTTGTTAAAAAGATAAAAATTCATGACGGAATTTGATTAACCCATAAAAATGTCCCGTCACAGACGTGTGGAGTTCTTCATAAAAGGGATTTTTTGAAAGGGACGCAACACAAATTATAAGAGTATTAATTGGATTACTTGATTGTCTTTTCTTTATTCCCCTAAATTTGTATGATTTTGAAAAAAAAATTCTAAAGTTTTTTATTTGTTTTTTTTATTATTTTAAGCAAAAACATTCTTATTAAGCAAATACTAATGTAAGTATTTTTTTTTGTTTATCAGATGGTTAAGTTTGTTTGAATAGCATAAAGTTATTATTTATTTAGGATTATTGTTGATTTTATTCTTGTTGATGTATTTGCATCGTTAAAAAATTCTATATTTATCGACTTTCAGAAACGAATACTTTCTTTCAAACTTAAGATGATTATTAAGCAATGTATAAAAGTTTTACTTCCATTATAAAAATAACTTATATTATGATCTGATAATAATTTTGAATATCATCAGATGATAAGTCATATTAATATTTTGATAGATAAAAATAAATATAAATTTTTAAAGATTTTTTTCATTAAAACTTTTTACGCCTAAATTGAAATCTATCCATTAAAATACGGTACTTTTTCTATATTTAAAGTAAAAATGTTTTGTGCAGATCCAAATTGTAACTAGGATCTGGTTCGGTTGAGACCTGAGAAACAGGCTGGAGAACTCACAGCTTTATTTACACGCGCACAAACTCCACATACACGTGCAATTAACAAGAGGCTCTATGTAACACATTTAAAGACATTTAGTTATATATTCCTGCAAAGTTTCGTTTGTCGTTCTACGGTCATTTTGTGCAAACTGTAGGCTAATTAGACCGATACTTACAGTTTAACGTGGATTCCGAACGTCTCGCAAACATCCATGACCTCGCCAGGATTCGATCCTGAAACCTGCGGTACCAATGGCCAGTGCGGTAGTCAATTGGTCATCAGGTCACGGAGTCGTAGTAACTGAGTGTGGTTCGGTTGCGACCTGAGACACATGCTGGAGAACACACAGCTTTATTTGCACACGCACAAACATCACACATATGTAATTGACAAGAGACAATATGAAAAGCATTTAAAGATATATATTTAAAGATTTGGGGTAGGATTTCACTTCTAAGATGAAAACAAGCAATATATAAAAAAAAAAATTTTATGTCAATTCCTACTTTTTTTCACTCTAATGCAGAAAGTCCTTTATAAATAATTTTAATTCATTTTTTTAAGTTTATCTGGCGCCATCTATTGGTAGATATATGCAACTTAAATCTAAAAAAAGGTAAATTAATTAATTAAATTTAATGAATGAATTAATATTTAAAAAAACTGTATTAACATCCAGTGTCATCCACTACAAGTTCAAAAAAATGTATTTGAACTCGAGTGGATGAATAAAAAGTGTTTTATAAACAATTGAAAATTTGAAAAAGATATACACTGAAGTGACAAAAGTCATGGGATAGCAATATGCAAATTTTCAGATGGCAGTAGCATCGCGTAGAACAGGTATAAATGCGCAGAGCTTTCATTTCTGTTCAAGTTATTCATGTGAAGTGGTTTTGACGTGATGATGACCTCACGACGGGAATTAACAGACTTTGAACGAGGAATGTTAGTTGGAGCTAGACGCATGGGTCATGCCATTTCGAAAATCGTTAGGGAATTCAACATTCCCAGATCCACTGTGTCAATAGTGTGCCGAGAGTATGAAATTTCAGGCATAACATCCCACCATGGACAGCGCAGTGGTCGACCGCCTGCACTTAACGACCGAGACCGGCGACGTCTGCAAAGAGTCGTAAATTCTAACAGACAAGCGACACTGCATCAAATAATCGCAGAAATCAATGTGGGACGTACAAGGAACTTGTCTGTTAGAAGTGTGCGGAGAAATTTGGCTTTCTTGGGTTATTCCAGCAGAAGACCGACTCGAGTGCCTTTACTGACTAGAAATGTTGCTTTTTGTCTGCAGAGCTAACATTGCTTTTGATAGAAGATTAATTTAGTAAGAAAGAATGTTTTAAAAGTCGCAATTTATATGGTTTTTATAAACGGTTGGTTACTTGACTATACGATCATTTCAATCAATCATTGATTAATTTATGATGTAAGAAAGAGGATTGAATTCTACTGTATTTTCATATGCGGAATAAAGAATATCAATTAAAATTTATTTAAATGTAAACAAAAATTTTAATATTCTTTATCATGTAGGCAACAATTTAAATTTAAAATTAATAAGTTCTGAAGAAAACACAGGAGACATTCTAAATATCTTAAAACTCGTCAATTAAAACAATGTTTGACAAAATAAAAGAATAGGAGCCGTGGGATTTGGCGTCAAAAACTGTTTTCTCCAAAGGCCGCCAAGTAGCTGGTTGTAAGTGTAGTGAATTTCAAACGGTACAAGAAAGCTGGGTTACCACATTTAGTGACTTACCGCTCAGTAGGTGCCACAAAAATCGCCAAATCAATACAACCCTTATTTTGCAGTTTGGCCAAAACAATTATAAGTATCATTTTTAATTAAATGCTATTCATTAATTAAATTCTAATAATTAAGAACTTACTCATCGACGTGTGACCCGCTCAGATTTTTGAAAGTCTATCAAAGGATTTCGAATTTTAACATTTTCTCTGACTGAAGTTCATACGTCATCAATTCAAAATGCAATTTATGACAAGTGACTTAATGCTTATGTATAAGTATTATAACAATGCACGTTATCTATAAATTATTAGATTAAAAAAGCAATATCTCGCGTGTCAATAAAATTTTTAATTTAGCGTACTTATTTGCAAAAGCGAGAAGATTAATCTGTCAAATAACAAAATAATTACAGTTGGGATTCAGCGACATTTTTGTGATACCAACTGAGTGATATGTCTCCAAATGTTGTATCCAAGGTTTCTTGTACAGTTTGCAATTGTCTGTATCTGTGTGGATAGTTCATTGGAGAAACGAAAACAACTTTTTTTCCCTTCAGGTTTTCCTTCTCTGCAAAACTGCATGGCCATCATGCGAATGAATAGGAATATGAATGCTAAACTGTTCCTTGTTCTATTTTAATTCAAGTTTTCTTTTTATGGATTTCTTTTGTAGGTTTTTGAAAGAGTTCTTGTATCTGGAAGTTCTTCTTCTGGTTGACGGGATTTACGTGATTTCTTTACTGGATAGGTCAGCAGTAATAATTATCCAAATTTATTTCTAAGGGCATGATGACAGAGGGACTAGCGCTCTGGCAGTTTCGAGTCCGGCGGTGCCATGCATGTTTGTAATGGTTTGGAATCCACTTTAAACCGTAGATCCCTGTCTAATATGAATGTTGAGCGTTAATTGTAGAGTTGACAACCCTATCTCGTTAAATGACAATATCTCTTGTCTTGAAATCTGCCAGCAGTCAGACGACCTTGGTCCATTATGGGACTGTTGCACCCATGAAGAAGAACATGTAAAAGTAAAAGAATGCAAAAAGACCTTTATAACGTCATTTGCACTAAACTTGTTTCTATCTACTTGTCCTTTGCAAGCGCGCTTAAAACCAACCAACTGCTAATCAGGAATTCCTCATCTTAATACTATTCCCTAGTCTTTACAAACCTAGTGAAATGTAGCTGACATTTTATCGAATTTTGTAAATATCCAGATTCCTTCCATTGACCCTAACTGGTGAATTTTGCTTTATATTAGAATATTATTATTTATCTATAGTGACTCAGAAATATTTTGCCAGTTTTTCTGGCAAAGAAATATTCAGCCGGTGGTTTTACTGAATTGAACTTTATGAAGTTTCTGGAAAAAGAATCACATAGCTTAAACGCAGCCGTCAATAATTTGTTGGCTGAAAGTCTAAGACCTTTTAAAAATAATCACTTCACATTGCCAAACGATCTTCTTAAATTCCTTTATATTGTTTTTATGAAAAACTTATTATAGACTACCAAATCAACGTAATGTTAACAAAACTAAGCGTATCTTTATAAATTCCTAGTAACTGCTTTTATGAAAAATATTGCCAACCAAACATAATGTTAACGAAACCAAACGTATCTTTTTAAATTCATGAAAACTTTTTGTATGCAAAACATTCTTATGGACTAATAAACAAAACGTAATTTTAACGAAACCAGACGCAATTGTTTTTATGAGAAACATTCTTATTATAGATTAACATAATCTGAACGATGTTTTAAATTCGTGGAAAATGTTTTTATGAAATATGTTCTTATTATAGACTAATCTTAAAATATACTAATCTTACGTTTGGTATAAAATTTTAAAAATGCATGCATCTATCCAAATGATTCCGACAAAAGTCACATTTTCCCGACGAAAGATATCTTGATGGTAGACGAAGGTAAACAATTCATGATGAAGATCTTTCCAGAAGTCGTGAAACATCAAGCAGCGATTGTAAACTTCAAGAACGTGCTCTTACCTCGAAAGCCCATTTCAGGTCGAGTCCTTCTCGTTCAGTATCGCGGTAACAAAACTCATTTAAAACAAAGTCTTTGAACAAACAAATCTTTCGGAATCTTTCTCGTTTATTTTAAAAGGTGGCTTTGAAACTTTATAATCGCAAAACTATCTTTTCCAACCCAAATTGATTCAGTTTGTGGAAAAGGCTCGCTAAGGTGCTTGTAAATAGTTAAAAATGGCCAAAGGGTATTTCTGTTCCGTGTTTGTATCAACATTTCTGTGAAACTTAAGGAAACATTCTAAATATTTTGTTTAATTTAAAAGATTTCACAAAGTAAAATATAGCAAAGGATGCTTTTAGAGGATGGAGTAAGTGTTATTAACAAAGATTTCTATTCTGTAACCAACATGTAAAGTTGAATGCTTGCCTGTATGGAGTTAATATGTGTTTGGGATTCTGATTTTGTTGCTCCTACAAAAGGATACTTTTACGTTTTATCTCTCTCTCTCTACATATATATATGTGCGTGTGTGGCAGATTTCAAAACTAGAGATGCTAACTTTTTACGGAATAGCGTTGTTGTGAGCCGTACGCCAAACGCTCTACATTCATATTAGACCGAGATCTATGGTAAGTGGATTTCGATCCACTACAAATATCCATCTCATCCTATGTTCGGACTCGAACCCGAAATCTGTGGCGCCGAGCGCTAGTCACTTGGTTATCAGGTCCCCTATATACATATTCGAATCTTTCCCACTTTAACGTACTGAATGAATTAGCTTTTATTTCTACTCATATGATAAAATAAGAACAAAAGATATATGTGTTATTTTTATTTGTTATAACATTCTTTAAGTATAGATTTTTGTAACATTCTTAAGTACAGTATTTTATAATATTCTTTATGTATTGTTTTTTATAATATTCTTTAAGTTAGCTTTTATAATATTCTTTAAGTACAGTTTTTTGAAACATTCTTTATGTATAATTATTTATAATATCATTTAAGTATACCGCCAAGATAAAAAAATTATTCGCAATAATTCATTAAAATAAGCACGTGTAATAAAGCATTTAAGAAATATTTTCAGGAGGTGTTATATATAACAACAATTTGTATTTCATTTTCTTTTTGCGATCTGCAATTAAATTAATTTTTAACAGGCGAAGTTTTAAATTTAGTTATTTTCCAAAATGGCGTAAGCAACGCACGTGTATTTTTTTTTTTTTACTAATCGACTTATGACCTCGCGCTATGTTATGGATATCTTTATGCTGATAAATAACTAATCAATATGGCAATATCGTCCACTAAAATGATGCTGGAGTATTATTATGAGTAACAGGCTCTTAGCTGATGTTGATTTTCCGCAATATATATCGCCGATATATAGCATTCCGGCAACATTCAATCAGGCAGTCCGTATGTTGATGTGAATATTTCTGCAACACATATGCTAAGTTCCCAGTTGATCGCTTCACAACGAAAACACCTTCAACGTCCGTGTCTGCTTCCAGTGTTATTATAATTGGAAACGAATATTGACAGGGACGTCATTTGAAAAGGAATGCTCACATCCACCACACAAATTCTGAAAACCATTGGAGACACAATTCGGCTTAAAGATTTATTCTCAGCATAGAATATGGAAATTTGAAATTTCCTTCATCAAAATATAATGAATTCTGAATTATTGCTTACAAATTCTGATTAGATAGTTAAATTTATTTAGTATCTAAATTATTTGTAATTAGTATTTGTGAATTTAAAGTAAACACAAATGGAAGAAAAATGATTTTATATAAATAAGTTAAGCTTCTTTTTGGGCTTTGATAAGTAGCTTTATGGTTTTTTTTAACACTTTCGACTAATTAGACCGTCACCTACATTTCAACATTTATTCCGAACTACCACTAAACATCCATGCCGCCGCCAGGGTTCAAACCTGAAGCATATGATTCCAAAGGCCGGAGAGCTAGCCAATTGGATAAATAATTTAAGAGTGTTTTTAGTATCAATAATTACGATTGTTTAGTAATCAGAATTATTACAAAATTCTCGTAAGTACTACATCAAAATATAATGAATTCGGAATTATTGTGGTTTTCAAATTCTGATTACATCTCTCTCTATATATATATATACATATATATATTTAGTTATATATTTATTACCTAAATTATTTGCACTAATTTTGTGAATTTAAAGCAAACATAAATGAAAACAAACTATTTTTATACAAATAATATAAGAGTATTTTTAGAATCAATAATAAGAATTTTTTTTTTAAATAAAAAGAAAAGTTTTTTTAGACAATATATTTAATAAAATAAATATATTTGTTCTTTAATATTTGAAAGTGATTAATTTGAACGCCTTTTTTACGTTTGACAAATATTTTGCTAAGAATTCATTTCTAAGAAGATGTAAAGAAAGTATTTAATGGAATTCCCGATACGATTAGAGATAATTAATTTTCTGAAATCCTTTGAAAGCGGGTATTTTTTATGTAAATTTTTATTTAAAACTACAAACATCGCGTAAATTGATTCTTTTGTGTAAATTAATTGCATTTTAATTAATATATCAAAAAGGAATCCACATTTTTAAATACTGCGGTTCTGATGGCAGAGTGTTATTTCTTTGTGATTTTAATGAATCATACCATTAGTTTTATTAAGGATTCACGCGTAGAAAATATTTTCGATTTAATTTACGCGTAAAATATTTTTAATAATACGAAACGCATATTCATATTCAGCAATTCAGTAAACACGTAAAAAATAAATTTTATCGTTACATTTCATCTAACAATTGGATAGTTTACTTTTGAAAATCTCAAGACGAGCATTAGCGCAAAAGTTAAAGAATTTAAAGCTGTCTAAATGCTTCTATTTATGAATTACAGATATCTTTTTTTTTTATAATTGGTTAGTTTTCGCATTGACATAGTTGCAGCATGTCATGATCAGTCCAGCGATGAAAAGAGGACATTGTCTTCCGGGAGGATTTTTAAGGGTAACTGCCCTGCATTTTAGTGACGTATGGGAGAAAAACCGCAAATTTAACCCATTAGGCTGCAGTACTCTCAATGCGAGTTACACACGCTCATTACCAGTAGCAGAATGACCAGTGAAAGGGATATAGTCATAAATAAGTTTTAGACTTATTAAAGATGGATCGTCTAATACTGGGAAGGTCAAGAGAGTTTCTAATATCCTCATTTCTGAAATACCAAGGAGAATTTGTCATCATTCGAAGAACTTTATTTTCCAATCTTTCAACAATTTTCAAATTAGATTTGGCTGCTGAGGTTCAAATCGGACTTGCGTATGGGATCGTGGGACGCATGTAATTCATGTAGATGAGTATTTGATTCGTGAAAATAACGCTAATTCATGAATAATCTCTTACCTTATTACCTACTTCATTATATTTTTAATGAATACTGCTACAATTAAGCTTGTTAACTGCTGTTTTTGTTGATATTATATATAATTTAATTACAGAGAAAATTCAATTACATTTAAACGTAATGATTTAAAAATCTATGATTCACTAGGAACATTTTTAGAAAAAAATTTCTTTTATTTCCAAATATAATTTTTTTTTCTTCATTTGCATGCTTAAAAGTGAAATGATTATAACTAAATTTCAATTTTTCTACTTAAAATGTTTCAAATTAATTGATGGGACATTTTACTGAGAACTCTTTTTTTACGTCACTTCCGTTATTACTGGAACTGATTTGCAAATGTATGATTTACTTTTAAGCCATTTCTAGAATAAGTTTTCTTTTATTTCAAAATATGTTTTTCTTTTGTTCATTTGCCTGCTTAAAAGTGAAATGATTATGAGAACGAAATTTAGTTTCCTTTATTTGAAAAATTTCAAAATTAATTGACGTGGCACTTTAATGAAAATTCTTTTTCTTTTCTTTATGTCCTTTCAGTTTTAACTGGAACATTTTGCCAATACGGAAGTTAACGAGTCGTTTAATGATTTGAAATACTAGTATAATAAAGCTCAGCAAAAAATTTCTTAAAAACTGAACAAAGTTTAAGGGATGTCATCAAATGTTCGTTGAACAAAGGAATAATTCGATTAATGATTTTGCAATTTGCTCGGTATCTTTTCAAATGAATTTAGCAAGAGTGGCAAAGCTATTTTTTGTTGACTAACAAAATCTTGATATTAATTTTTGTTTTTCTCAAACCATTAAAATCTAATTAATCCACTTTTTTTAGTTTTATCGATAAATTCAATCTGAATATTCCAAATAAAATATATTTGGTATTCTTTACATGAAAAAGAAGAAAGCTATTTTCCCAATTTTAGTTTTTTCCAAAAACATGGTGGAGAGACTCTGAGAAAATTTTTTAAATTATAGTAACTACTGTCTTTTGTTTCAAAATGTCACTTCCCCTGCCATATAAACCTGTACGATACATCCAAAGATAATAAACTTATATACTACCAAGAAGTAAGACCAATTATGTTTTTTCAAAACTTCTTTATTTATTCTTCCAAATTTATTTCATCGTCTTCAAAATAATCCCCTCCGGATACAATGCATTTATGTCAACTTTATTTCCATACCTCAATGCAGGCTAAAAAACCATTGGCAGGGATGGCCTTCAAAGCGCGCGGCAACTCACGTTGCAGCTCTTCAATCGATTCAAAATGGTGTGAATACGGTGGTTGTGAAACGATATGGTTACATTTTTGGCGAAAAAACACGAAGAATCAATTCAGTGTGAGCTGGCGGAATCGGTGTTTTCGGTACCAATCGAGATTTGACGCGTTTGAGGACCAAAATAGAATTGACCGATCCTTTTGAAATTCTATCATCATCAGCAAGGTCTCTAATTGTAAATCGACGGTTTGCAAGCAGCAAATCTTTAATTTTTTGGACGTGAGCTTCGTCGGTTGAGGTGGATGTTCGACCAGAGGGTTCTTCGTCTTCGACGCGTGAACTGTTTATATATCTTCTATTTCTTTCCGATATAGGAATGCTCGCCAAATGCCCTCTGAAATTCTATACGTTTCCACAAACAAAATTAAATGCAAGTTCTTTGCTCAATTAATTCAGACATTTCAGTTTTAGCCTCTGACAAAGTTAATCGTAAGTGAAACACCAATGAATATTTTGAAGTGAAATTTCAAACAGATGTTAAGGATAGTGCCAGCAACCTAGAAAAGAAAATAAATTGAAATTCCATAAGCCCCGGAATTTTGAATTGAAATTGTTCTTACTTTTGGACACAGTAGTATATATTTTAAGAAATACGCTGCCTTTTTTTTTTTTTTTGAGGATCCGGCCACAAAACTCTAAATCTAGTAGGGAGAAATGAATTAATTCGTGAATTATTACCGTGAAACTAATATTTCAAAAATATTTTATTTTTATAGAAAGATTTGTACATATAAAGTAAATGTTTATTGTTTTTAAC